>SNQJ01S0153885.1:0-22686 GCA_010110895.2 Picea sitchensis
ATAACCTTTCACACCATATTTATAACCAATAAAGATACACTTTTCAGCCTTTTTATCCAACTTACTCCTATTTTCCTTTGGAACATGTACATAAGCATCACAACCAAACACTCTAAGATGTTGAAGAGATGGTTTCTTTGCAGACCATACCTCGTGTGGATTTTATCATCCAACACCGATGAAGGTGATCGATTGACCAGGTAACATGCTGTACCCACTGCCTCTGCCCAAAATTCTTGTCCTAACCCGACATCGTTGAGAATGCTCCTTGCTTTTTGCATTAGTGTCCTGTTCATTCTTTCTGCAACTCCATTCTTTTGAGGAGTGTATGGATTAGTCTTCTACCTTGCTATACCACACTTCTTACATAATTATTCGAATTCATTTCCGTAGAATTCTCCATCATTATCTGTTCTCAATACCTTTATTTTCTTCTCTGTCTGATTTCCTACCAGAGCCTTAAACTCTTTAAATTTATCAAATACCTTAGATTTATTCTAAGAAAATAAATCCATGTGTTCCTTGAAAAATCATCTATGAATGAAACATAATACACATATTTACCTAGGGATGGAACAGGAACAGGTCCAAACACATCACTGTGTATCAACTCTAAGATCCCCTTTTCTTTTGTAGCACCAGATGGGAATCTTACTCGATTTTGTTTACCATATATGCAATGTTCACAGAAATCAAAATCCAGAGTGAAATTAGACATACCTTCAACCATGACTTTACCGTGTAGTGTTCGAAGGCCCTTTTCTCCAATATGCTCCAGTCTTTGATGCCACAACATGGTCTTGTTTTCAGGGACGATATTGGTCTTGTCTTCTTTATTTGTCTGCTCAAGGACAACATAACTATTACACCCAATAGTATAAGTTCTTCCTAACAACTTGTACAGAGTTCCACACTGAACTGCCCTCATCAACACCATTTCCCCTCTTACAATCTTGCAAGTGTTCTTTCTAAATACAGTATCCACTCTTGCATCATCCAACTTGCTTACAGATATTAGGCTCCTGGCAAGTTTTGGAATGTGCAAAACCCCAGGGAGTGTTCTAATCCTTCCATATTTTAGCAACAACTTAACCCTTCCACGTCCCAATATTTTTGCTGTCGAGTCATCTCGTAGGAATACATCACCACCATCATATTTTTCATATTTAGAGAACCACTCCCTATGAGGAGTCATATGGTATGATGCACCTGAGTTGATCAACTATACATCACGGTCTGCATGTGTACTTGTAGATGCTAGGTAAACATCACCTCCTTCTTCAGTGGAGGTTTTTGCCTCTGTAGAAGAGGTACTATCAAATCCCTTTGGTTTTTTCAACCTTCTTAGACTTGCAATCTTTCTTATAATGCCCTATTCTACCACACTTGCAACATTTCCTCAAATATTTTCCTGGAGACTTAGATCTACCTGTAGATTTAGGTCTCCCCCCTGAAGGCTTACCAGGATTCCTGTCTTGGGTATGATCTCTTACAAATAAATCATATGTTCTATTATGACCATCCATGCTTTTCCACCTCATCTCTTCATATAACAAGGATGGAACTACATCCTCATACTTCAATGTAGATTGAGTGGTACTACCAATTGCTACAACCAGATTATCCTAAGAGTCTGGCAAAGAACATAACAAAGTAATACACTTATCTTCTTATGAAATCGTAATATTAATAGAGACAAGTTGACTTACCAGAGTATTAAAGGAATTTAGATGTTCTGTCACAGAATCTCCATCTTCCATCCTAAGATGATACAACTTCTTTCGAAAAAACAACTTGTTTACCAGGGAATTTGATTGATACAAATTCCCAAACTTATCCCATAGTTCCTTGGCTGTAGACTCTCCTGAGACATTCAAAAACACTAAATCTACCATGCAGAGTCGAATAGTACTCCTTTCTCTTATGTCCAAATTCTCCCAATCTTCCTTCGACATACTAGTAGGTGGTGTACTGGTAGTTTGTGTACTGGTAGGTTGTGTACCAATAGCCTGTGTGATAGTAGATGGTGTACTAGTAGGATGTGTACCAAGATCCACATAGATCCATTGTTCTTTGTCTACAAGAAGGTCCTCCATCTTCAGCTTCCATAGCTCAAATTTTTTACCGTTGAACTTCTCTATCTCGATTCTAGAAGATCTTGCCATTCCTCTTTCTGCACTCAAATCACCACTCCAAAATCTCCCACTAAACCCAGGTTTATCACAGACCCAAGATAAACTTGATCTATCAAGATTGAGCCAAACCCTCAACAACAAAGGCGTCCCTCTGAAGCCAAAAATGAGCTATGATACCACATGTAAGTTTTAAACCTATGAAGTAAAGCAATGCATATAGATTCTTAAGCAAAAAAAAAATTAATCAATGGCTCATACACATAGTACACAGAGATTTTATACCGGAAACCCTCAACCAGGAAAACCTTTCTTATATTCATTATTTAATTTCACCATTCACCATACAATATATACAATGTTTTTAGGTATTCCGTAGATACCAAAACCCTAATCCCTTAATCTGGGATTAATTTAGTAAACCGCTAAAAATAGCAAAATCCACTAAAAATAGAAAAATCCATGGGATATCAAAATCGAAAAGATTGTCAGATGCAGTTGTCGAACCTGACGTGCCCACACACACACACATGCAAAGAATATAACACATACCCAACAATTGGGAGGAGGGTAATAAGATGTCCCTCCATATGGTTGAGGATACTGAGTTGCACCATAAGTAGGTGATGGGTGGACGTAAGGGTTGAGGTGTGTCATAGAACCAATCAACCCATCTGCAGTGTGAAAAACCCCAGGTTTGTCCTGGCCAAATGGTAGGGGTTTGGGTGCATCAGTAAATAATGTTTACAAGTAACCTGATTGAGCATATATAAGGTCTAATTGTTGAGCTTTGTTGATGGCTTCCTCTTCTGATTGAAGAAAAGTGGATGCTACATCCTTGGAAATCACAAGGATGAGTGATTTAAGAAACCAATCGAGATGTTGTTCTTTGGTGGTTTCTTCTTTACACAAACTACGTCACTGATGCCATTCATGGATGTGTTCATTGATATGGATAACAATGATTTGTTTAAATTCGGAAAGAAGTTCTAAGCCAGTGTCACAACGAACTGGTAATTGGAAAAAAGACAAAAATGCCTTGGCCAATGATTCAAAGGTCGCATGGGACCCTGATTTTTCATCCACATACCATTTGGATGATGAACTAGTGAGGGTTCTTTTAAATAATCTCAAGAGGATGGAATCATCCATGATGTTGTTTGAAGAGAACCATAAGTGGAAGGTCATAACATGATTTCCAGGGTCTTCCACTAGTTTTCCTTCAAACTTGGAATGTTTGAAAAAAAATTGGTAGGCATATTGGACCAAGTGGCGTCATGTAAAATGGGGTCATTTATGAGCTTGGTTAAATCAATAATGTTGAGGGATGCGAAGTATGGAAAAGGGGGATTTGGTGAAGGATTAGTTCCAACCATTGTGTGTGTAGGTAGTGGAATTGTCCCTTGAGAGGGATTTGGTGGGTTTGTACTTCTTCCTCGAGAATAAGTTTGAACCCCGCTTCCTTCTGAAGGAGAACCAATAGATGGATTGCCTTGGGTATTTGACCCAAGAAAAGTGGAACCAAGTAAAGCCAATCCCAAAATAATAGCACTCAAGGGGGGTGTGAGATGGTTGAGCCGACGAGTTGGCAAGACTAGGGACTTCCCCTATAATAGGAGGGAGATTCTGCAAGTGTCTAGAATGATGGGGATTCTGTGGTTCCCATATGGTTCCAACTAGCAAAGTGAATGTGTGCAAATGGTGACAAGAGAGAAATAAATGAACAAGTGATTTTTATATTTTTGACCTTCAAAAAATAATATAATTCATAATTTCATGTAATCAAATGAACATCATACATAAATCAACTGTAAATAAACAAGCATGTGGATAGGTTGATTTTGTACACGTGGGAGAAAAAAAAATGCTCACATCCTAAAATACCTATCGCCCTTCCTCTCAATTTAGCATTGGGCCTTCCAATAACACTCGATAGTGGGGCCTGAATCCACTGGAAGAGGAACTAGTGAAGGTTTATGTAGTCAGTTATAATGAGGGGTAGAGGGTACATATCCTGAAAGAGCTGGCGATATTTCCCAATAGCCACACAAAATTTGACCCAGGTGTGATTGCATCCCACAAACACCACCTGGGTAGATATCCTATGTTTGGCCACTAAGTACCTCGGTCAAAGTGTGACATTTAGATTTTCAACCTAAAAAATGAGTCACAGGTTGGATACGCTCACAAGAGTTGGGTGACTCAAGAAGGGATGTGCAGAACAACCGGACCTCGGCCTTCGACCCTTCATGGGTATCTCCCTGCCTTATGGTATATGAACACTTGACTTGGAGGATTTGAAGGATCCCTATTCTCAACTTCTATTGTTTCAAAATGTGAGAACCTGATAACGGGGGGTTATTTGGATGCCTACCCCCGAGATCCTACCTAGACTAAAAAATCTATTTTAGGCACCTCTTGTGGAGGAAAATTTAGTACGTTCTTAGAAAATGTTTAGATGGAGTGGGTTGAGAGATTAGGGTCATGGACCAACCTCGTTTGAATTAAATTGGTGTGGAAAATTTCTAAAGAAGTAGTCAAATATTTCATAGTTCCTTTGAAGTACTTTGTGGGTACTTAAAAATAAATCTTACTTCGACCTCCACTATTCTAATAGAAATTATGTGTGTGGTGAGTGGATTTGTGTGCAAGAAAGTGAAAATTGTGCAAAACATTTTTAATAAATTAAGTGTAATATTGTAGCATGTGGACTTCATTTGGTCCTTACAAATCTTCTTACCTATCTTACTAAGTTCTTTGGTACAACCTTGCGGAATATTGAAATCCATAGAGAACTATCAATGTGGACATATGGGTCCTTACTTGATCCTTTAAACTCCCTAGAATGTTGTCTATACTAGAAAATATTTTGAAACTATCCTAGGATTGTAGACATGTGGGCATGTATGGGCCCTTTACTTGATCTTTTAAAATTTCCTAGTGTGTTGGCTACACTAAGAAAGCTTTTCGAAACTACCCTAAGATTGTAAAATTGTGGGCATGTATGGGCTCTTACAAAGGTTTTAAGATAATTTTCAAAACTAAGAGGTGTACCCAAAGGGGGTTTTTCCCTCTCCTAATGATTTTTTAAGGGAGATGAAGCTTCATTTTAACCACCTTTTCTGATTCCCGAGATCACACTTGGGTGTGGGGGAAGAGTATACTTGGGGGTTAAAATTGATTTCTAGTCCCAAATTATTTGATTACGTTTGAAAAAGCAATAACCTTAACTCAAAGTTTTAAATTCCAAATGAGTCATCCCTTTGGTAACAAAGCAAAGAGAAGAATTGTGATTATTTTTACCCCTATGTGCTTATGTTAGCTAAACTTTCTGGTAATAAGGAACTCTAAGTGAAGTGTGATTGATTTAAAAAGTGCAGGAAATTAAAATTTGAAGGAAAGGGGCCCTCAAACTACTTAGAAAACCCTTACAATTTGCAAAAAATTGAACTTGTATGCAGGATGTAGTTCTGTTAGTTGCGCCAAGCATTGAAAATGCACGGGTTTATGAAAGCTATTACTCACATAGCTCACGGAGTTCATAGAATGGACGTCTGTGTGTTTCGAAAGCCGCGCACTTCCTGTCATGTGTTGGGAAAGAAATTTCGAGATGAAATTCTCTTTCCTCAGCTCTAAATTCTGGATTTGGAAAACTGGACTAGGCTGGTTTTGGTACCTTCATAGACAAACAATTAGAAAGAAGTGATCTCAAGACTTAAATAGGGAGGAATTTGATTCACATCCCTAGTATGAATGCCAATTTGTTGTGTTGGTTTTGTCACAAGGGTGAGCACAAACACAACACTTACTTGCCTAGTTAATTCAGCTACACAAGATAGAGAGTTGTGAGTTGATTAGATAATCAAACATACATTAAACAAGGAAATAAAAATAAAAGGAAACAAATGTTAGAAAAACTTGCAAGAACTAGAACCATGAAAAATGAAAATGACAATCATATATCTACCAATGGATCAATTTATTGATAGGCTAGCACCATAAAGAAAGGGAGGGACTTATGAATCCCTTCTTCCTCCTTGGGAGGGCTCTTGAGTTCCCTAATAGAGAGCTCTTCTCTTCATATAATGGAAAGTAATAATGGTGAATAAATACAATTCCAATCCTCTCTAGAGGTGAGTGGAATGGCCCTTGCTATAGTGCTTGAATGATTCAAAGAGAAAAGAGGATTCTCCAGGGAGAATTCTTGCATCATAACAATATCTTGAAATTATTGTTTTTCTAGCACACCCATGGCACATATTTATAGTGTCCATTTATTGAAATATATAATTGGTTTATAATGTGAACAAGGGGCCTTTGAGGGTACTTCCTAGCCCTTGACCAACCTCCAATCTAATTTTCTCTCATATCTGAGTGTCAAATCGCATTGGGGGTCGGACTCAAAGTGGTCGAGAGGCTGACAATATTCATAAATCCATTGTTCATGAGAAGTGTGCAGATTTTCTTGTATACAGTAGTGCATCTTGGGAATTTGGTGCACGGTGCGCAACTAGGGTTGTGTTAGCCCGCGCATTCCGTGCGCAGTGTGTGTGCTTCCTTTGGTGAATTTGCGCACATTGATTTATGAACCAAGTATATAGTTTTATGCCATTTTTTATGGATTTTGATGTTGTAGGTGTACTAATTTTTGTTGGAACACATGTCTTTCTTCAACCGTTGTTTGTAATGTCACGAACAATTTTTTGGTGATAATAAAGGATATTTGGGTGATGGACTATGGGACCATTTTCTAAATGGGGATTTGACCCATGGGTGGTGGGTGTTTGAATGATTCCCCAAAGGAAGGTTCCTCAAGGATTATTCCTTGTGTAAGAGAAGGGGTAGAGGAATGACTGAATGAGTCTCCCGAAGAAGGGGCATCAAGAATATCCACCTCATATGAGGTAACTACAAAGACATTGACTATGTTGGGGGTGGGACCAGGTTATCCCTAGTATGACCCTAGTAAGAATCGATCATGAAATAGTCCCGGTCTAACGTCTACCATTGGTATAAGGTTGGCACTGGAGCAGATAAGCGACAAGATGTTATCAACGTGCCTTGAATGGTTAGGTTCATTATGGGTTAGCTGATTAATGGTGACAAGATTCCCATTGTGGGTGAAAAACATGGTGTGAAAGACCGAGGAAGCAATGTCCTGCATGGAATACATGTAGCTTCTTCTGAAAAGGACATTGTAATCCAATTGGGCGTCTATGAATTATATTTCTATGACGATTGTATTGCCTCCTAATTCCATTGTAACATTTTGGTACATTCCCTATGGTTGGGATGGTATACCATCATAAGTGCGAAGGGTGATGAATGAGGGGATTAACTCAGGTGAAACGAGTTGCTGCCAGACTGTTTTGGACATGATGCAAATAAATGCTCCTTCGTCAATAATGCAATTATGGATGGTGATATTCCATATTTTGGCAGGAATCTAGAATGCCACTAATGATGGGAGTCATGGTTCTTCTTTGTCGAAGTCAAATGTGATTAGACAGGTGTCTATGGGATCTACTACCCCTAGTTGTGAGAGTAATTCCTTTCATTAGGAAGGGCATGTTTGAAGGACTTCCATGACTGACATGGCAGTTGGTGATTTTGCTAGATCATCAATAAGGATATAGCTATGGGTGGTCGAAGCATGGGGATTATGCACATTCTTATGTAATGGTACATGATGAATGCGGGCAATGGATTTAGTGTTAGGACAAGGGATAATCAAAGGTTTTCAATTTGGTGGCTAGGGAGATTCCGAGTTGGGGGGTTTTATCACATATGTTTGTATGGAGGATGTTTTTACCTAGAAAATAGCCCCATGGCGGAAAAATGACAAATAGGGGTATAAAAAGCCACTTTTATCATTTATCTTAAGTTTTGTTCCTGGGCGTGTTGTGCTAAGGGGTGCGACGTAGATCTAGGTGGCTAAGATTTGCGCGCTTAGATCTACGGTGAAGGATCCATATCAGACCCCCTCGACATTCTACCTTTAACGAGGGGGGGGGGGGGTCCTAGTTGGTGGTTTTTGAGCACGACCCCCCTACTATTGTGGTGCTTCCTCATTAACTTGGACCCCCTTGCTCAAAACCTCTTACCACCTCCCCCCCATCTGAGTAGACCACTTACTGCCCTCGTTTCCTGCCAACACCTATCCTCAACTCACTCATCTCTCCGCCCATCACATCCTCTCTTTCTTGTGCCGCTTATCACTACCTACCATGTGTATCCCACTCCCACCTCATGTCACATATCCTCTCTATCTCCCCCACTCGCTTCCTGACACATGTCTTATGTGTCTCTTCCACCTATGTCATTGTTTTACCCACGCAACCTCCCTTTTTCCTCCACGCCACCTTCCCATGCCACATCACCTCTGTGTCAACATCCCGTCATCCACATTTTCCCAATCATCATTCCACCACTTTGTCTTTCCACATGACCGCCCATCGCCTATTTGAGTCCTCATCAGCTCCACCTTTGTCCACCTGCATGTCTTCCCTGTAAGTATCCAACAAAGCATAGACAATGAAGGAGAGGTTGCCGCGACTTCCAATTGTAGGTGTTGACTCTACCCATCCAGATCCCGATGAAGAAATTAATGAAAATGAGGAAGGTGGGTGAGACATCATCTCCTTCCATAAATAGAAGGCTAGAGAGGGACAAATCGTGGAAGAAGACTATCAGTACAGTCTGACAAAGATTGCGCCTGACAGAAGAGTGCATGGGCAGTCTGACGAACCTCTGCATGCGCAACCTGATAGAGAAGCTCATGAATGCAAATCTTTGAAAGCATGACATGATCGCCTTAGGCAGTCAGAGCCAGTTCAGAGTATATGTAGGCATTTTTTCCATTTTGTTTAGTGTCGATGGTTGAGCTACGCTCCCACATTGTAAAGTTTTAATGAAGCTCTAGTTCTTCTGGTTATATATCTGTATTTGAGACTTCTTGTTTAATGTAAGTCAATTTCCTTCGGTCTCTCTGTAATAGCTATGTTAGAACACTTAGGCATGGATGATCTAGTCGAGGGTAGTTATGTTTTTGTGATGTAGGTTTGATCATAGGGCATCGTGACCAATTTTAATTAGTATCTTGTGTTGTCCTTTCCCTCCAACACTGAATGACTTGGCCATGGATGATCTAATCGAGTTGTTGTTATTGAATTGTGATGTATGTTTGATTTCAGTTCAGTGATAATTCCATTCAGTTCCCTAAAACTCTGAACCAAGAGGATCTTGTATTCTAAGTTTTTCCTCCTTAGGTTGTTGGAAGATCGGATGTCCACAACAGACCTCTTCATTCTCCTCAATTTCATCCCCCTACTCACCCTTACTACAAATTACTGACCAAAGTTAGATCAAGACCTCATCTGCTTATGCATACCAACCCACTTTTTTTTATTTAAAGTGATATAATCCTGAGTCTGTGTCCATTAGACCCCCTTTAAATCTATTCATTGTGACATACAAACTGATGGGTACTGGGATTACCTCTGCTGCAATCCATATGTGAATTCTAGTGATAATATTTATGGCTCCATTGTCGAGGATGAATTGAATATTTTCCCTGGGATTGAATGACAAAGATTATTAGTTTTGAAGGTGCATCAGAACTCAGTACATTGAATATTGCGATTGTGCACCTACCGAATCCATTGATGCGAATCCATTGTTTCAGCCGTGGATTCCAGAGGCAGACACGCGAGGTCTACCCCAAAACGTCCTCTAGCAACACCTGAAGTTGACCCAGAGAAAATTGTCAGAAGAAGAAAGACCCCTAAGGAAGGTACTTCGGTTGCTGAACCAGGTATTTTGGATAATTTTCACCATCCTCCTTTAGAGACTCCAATACTTGTTTCTCATTCTCCTGTTGTACCATTTTCTGGAGTTTCCAGAAGTTTAAAGTTTGGGAGTGTTCCTATTGATTTATCCCCTCCTAGTCTGGGATTGGAGGGAGAAACATTTTTCACTCCTATCTCCCCCGAAATTGTACCATGGTTTAAACCCAGGACCTCAGAAGATTTTTCCACTCCTATCTCCCCTGTTAGAGTTGTTGCATTTACAGAAATCCAAACCTATGATCCCTTGAGCCTTGTGACCTTTCCCCCCAACACTCAGTCGGTCCCCCTTTCTCCCAGAAGAACAATTCTAGTATCTCCGTTCCAAGCTCCATATCCTCCTGGTTCTCCTCCAGATATCATCACTATGGAAGGTGAAAATCTCCCAAGGAACAAGATGGATGCCATAGTGGCTGAAGGGTATGCCCCCCAAATTCATATGAGAAGAAGACATAATTTCTGAAGAACGCCTTGTTTCCTTCTATAGTTATGCAGACAATCTAAATATTGAAAACGAGGATTTATGGATGAGAGTATTTGTCTAGAGCCTTGATGGTGAGGATAGGAAATGGTTTAGGGGATTGACCCCTAGATCTATTGCTGGGATTGAGGCTTTAGATGATGTTTTCTTGAGACAATGGGAGGATAACAAAGACTTTATGTATTATATCACATAGTTTGGGTCCCTAAAAACAAAAGAGGGAGAGTCTGTCTCTGACTTCTCCAAAAGATTCAACAAAATGTACAATAATATCCCCGCTGAGATAAAGCCTACTAAAGCCTCTGCCAAATTTACTTATGCTAGTGCTTTTGACCCTAATTTTTGCCTCTTGCTGAGAGAGAGAAGATCTACCTCCTTGGCTCATATGCAAGATGCAGCCCTCGAAGTAGAGTCCAATGTGTTGGCGGTTGATAGACATAGGAATAAAGCTAAGAGAGACAGAGTAAGGGGGAGATCTGAAGCATCAGCCTTTGGTTCCTCTGCATCCCACCATCAAGTAGATGAATTAACCAATATGGTAAAGTCTCTTTCTGTAGAAATGGAGAAGATTAAATTCGAAGGGAAGCAGAGTTATAAGAATGCCCAAAATGTTGATAATAGAGGTACATTCAAAATACCAAACCATACCCTTGTTATTGGGCTAATTGTTAAGTGCAGACACAAATCAATCCCCCTAGCTTCACTATGAAACTAGAAAAAAACAAGACAATACACTACTCTTTCCTTAGCTTTCAATTATCAAATGAGAAATGGATCTAGAACATACCTTTTAAAAATTGAAGATCCGACTTTTCCAATGCAATCCAAGCTTCGTCACAAGGTTTATGAGAAATATATGCAAATAATCACAAGCCAACGAAGACAAAAATAACATAGTCTATTTGATATGAAAATATGTACGTGATCAAGGAATCATACAATATGGACAAATAACATTCATATAGGAAATAAAATTATATTTGTATTAAAGAATGTGGAAGAAAGATACAACCAGATGCCTTGATGTTGTCAAGTTCCTTCCAACAGTTCCTTGCTTCTAACACACTTCTAACCCATGGATTTTGAGACTGTAGATATGATAGCTACTCACAATCTATCTTGACAAAGCAAAGCTCAAAGCTCAAAGCCAATATACAAGTTCCAAAAACTCCAAGCTACAAAACTCAATAACAAGCCAATCTAACTTTCTCCATGAGAGATGCTCTCCTTTTATAAGATGAAGAGGATAAGGTGAGGAGGTTATGATGATCCCACTAAATCATGAAAGCGACTAAGATCCAAACCGTTCAAAGGCCACCTCACCATATAAGCTTCTCCTTCTAGAAGCATCATGAAGACACTCATTTTTCCCACGTACAGGAATTTCTGCACCCTAGCTATAGTGCAGCATGCGGAAACTATGCAGTCTAGATTTAGAGAAAGATGAAGAAATCAAGCATTGCCGCACCCTACGGAAATCCTCCTGTTATGTTATGAAATGGGTATAAATATCTTCCTTTTTCCCACATTTCATGATATTATTTTGATTGACTTTTTGGTTATTTAGAAGTAAATAGAATAGAAAATGAATAATATACCCTTTAGCGTTGATTGTTGGAGACTAGATTACATATATTCTAAATATGATTGGAATTGTCTGGTTTTATTGTAGGATTGGTTAAATATTGTCGAACCTAAGATAGCAAGGGGAATCTTGAATATGCACAAGCTATTGGAGGTTGAAGACTTTATGGCACAAAGCAATTTTAAAGATAATTGAGTTACTCATTGTAATAGTAAAGCAATCTTGAGGATCTCTCGATCCTCAGGATAGCTTAATTTACTCAGATTATTGTAACATATAAGGGGTAAATAGATCTTGAAGAAAGGAGATTTTTTGCACTCAAGAATAAATAATATAGAATTGGTATGCGTTAGCTATTTTTGTAGAAATGTTGTACCAGCTATGAAATCAATAGAAGCCTCGAGCAATTTTTCCATTTTTATATATTGAGTTTTCAATAACAGTGCTTCTAAGGACCGAGGGCCCAGTCTGAAGGAGCTACTGTTCGATCTGTAATTGTATCAGCTCAAATTATGTCTTGTTATTCAATTTTATTTTATAGTAGTTAACAAACGCATAAGTGTGTTGATGGTTTCATGTCAATTGCAAGAAATAGATATTCCCTGAAGTATTGAATGATTGTTGATCCAATTCCCATTACTGAGATTCGATGCGTGAAGGTTCCTCATAAGTTCACATTTGTTGTTCCTTTCATAAGTTTACATTTGTTGTTCCTTTCATTAGTTTTCATTTGTTGTTCCTTTCCACTAGAATATAGTTGTTGTTCCTTTTCATAGAAATATGATTGTTGTCTCTTTTCAGTTAGATTACAATCTCTATTCCTTTCCGTAGATGGAGTAATTTGCCTTTTTCTTTTCAACAATTCTGATTCATAATGATAACAATTCCTGCAAGTCTTTATCTAGATTCAATTATTTCTCTTAGAATGAATTCAATAGATTAGCTAGTTCCTTTCCTTTTGCATAGCTTTAGATTTCAATACCTAGTATCTTTAATGAATGTTTGAGGAAGTTGATTGTTGACAAACTCAGATCTTCTTTCGCTACATGATTTTAGCCTCTATAATCTATCTGCATAGACTTTGCCGATATTCTTTGAGATAAAAGATGAATCATTGGGTTGATAAATTAATGTTAAACTAAGGTTGTTTTTAGACATCTTTAGAGCTCAACATTTTGGTGTCGTTGCTGGGGAAGAATGTCAAAGGTAGCATAGATTATGCCTCTGGAGGATGAGGTATTGAAGATGAAAGGTAAGAACCTATGCAGGTAATAAGTAAGATGCTTATACCAGTGCCTACCTCCAGCTGACACATTAAGAGGTTACATAGGTGTTTTTTTTTTCCTTTTTGTTTTGTGAAGTGTGTATGACTAAGAAGAAAGATCTTGAGAAACCAAAACCTCCACCAAAAATTACCAAAACCCAGGGATCAGTGCTCCCTAGAAGATGTACTTTCATAGATGACATCATCCGAAAAGCAAAATCTCAAGCCTCGGTTGGACCTAGAAAAGGATCCACCTGAATCCCTCAGGTGGCAGCTTCACCGACTGCATCCCACACCGAGATTCATAGAAAAACTGAAGAGACTGAGCTAAGTTTTCATATCATAGATATTCTACCCCACAACCCTTTAGGAGAGGGAAACTCTTGTAACCTGGAGGAAGGAGAAGGAGAAACTAGTGGGATAACTAAGGCAGACCCACCACCCAATCCTAAATTTCTTGCAAAAGAAGAAGGCATACCTGAAATTCCAGACAGAGGGAGTGCAATCAGATCTCCTAGAAGATCAGATAACCAATAAATTTAAATAAAATATCCGGATCAAGAAATCCCTAAAGATTTCTGGCATATTTTCGATCAAATGGCACTACCAAATCCACAACGTCCCTAGACTTCCACTTTGGAATATATGATAGTTGATCTAATTGCCAATGCTCCCATGAAGGCTATTCCCCTACAAAACCTGCCAACCTTTCATGGATTAATCTCAGAAGACCCGGATGCATTCTTATTTGAATTTGATGTCCTATGTACAGGATATGATTACACCTCTGAACCCCAAAAATTAAAATTGTTCCCCTCCACTTTGAAAGGAGCATCTCTACGCTAGTTCATGGGATTAGGGGGAGGAACTATAAACTCATGGGATGAAATGAAACAAGCCTTCTTGACAAAATATCAGGATTATAGTAGAACCAAAGAATTAAAAGATGAAATCTTTCAAATGACTGCAAAAGAAAACGAATCATTAGAAGAATATGTAGAGAGATTTCAATATAATTTTCAAAGATCACCCTATGGCACGCTGCCAGGGGAAGTACTTAAGGCAACTTTGATTAAAGGTATGAAAGATGAATGGGTAGAAACGTTGAATTTAATGGGGAAAGGTGATATTTATCAAGAAAATTATGATGACATTGTCCTATTGTGCATCAGGTGCTCAAGAGGAAGTTCACGGACCAGATCAGGGATATGTACCCCCTTCACCAGAAATAACAATATTACCAACGGGGGTGTTACTCGAGATGAAGTTGGTAATCTCTTAGAAAAATTTAAAACAAACATTCTGAGCACTCTGACTACACAATTGGATGTGTTGCAGGACAAACAAAAAAAAATAGAATTAGAACAAACGTTAGCCATATTTTGCCATAGGTGTAGAAGGAAACATGGCCCAAGGGATTTCCCTTTGGACATGGTCTGGGTTTGCACTATCTGCGTCGAGGATCACGACACAGAAAAATGCCCATCAATTCCTGTACTGAAAGTTTTCTTTAGGGAAGTAGAAGAAGAAATAGAACCATTATATCTAATGGCTCAGCATCGTCAATGGCAGAATAGGCCCCCAAATACATTGCAGTACCCTTTCTCTTTGTTCCCCAGGAAGTATAACCAGCAAGATCCTGGTAGCACATGGCAAGGTCAGCCGTTTAGTAATCAAAACTGGCAACACCATCAATATCCACCTGCAAATCCCACTTGGAAAAACCAACCCACTGCAATCCCTGCTTGGCAGAATCAACCAACTACAACTTCTACCTGGCCAAACTCACAATATCCCACCTCATCCTGGTAAAACTCCAATAAAAACATTTACCCTTCACAGTGGCCCAACATGACTACCCAAAACCCAAATTGGAATCAGAATTGGCAGCGCCCCATGGGGATAAACAATCAACCCATGGGGATGGCCCCTCAAACTCAGCCTACGTTACAAGCCCCGCTTCAATTGTCCCAAAATCCGCAATCCCAATTGCGCCCTCAACTACAAGCCCAACCTCACCCAAATCCAAATAATAGACCGACTCAGCTCGTCCAGATTATGGAAAATGGAGAAGGAGAGATCAACTCGGTAAGGTGCAACGAACTACGATTAAGGTCGGGACGAATAATCTCCCTTGAAGAAAATGATGTTTTTCAATGGCAGGAGAAACAACCAACAATAACACCTCCGACTGTGGAAATAACAGAAGAAATCAAGTGGGGGGGAGACATAGTCAAATCAAAAGATCCTGATAAGAGTGCAACACCCTCCCCTCCGTTCCTCGAAAGATTGATGATAGCAAAACCGACCGTATATCCCAACTTCGACCTTGTAGGGGAACTCAAGAATTTATATATCAAGATTCCACTCTGCAAGCTCTTCAGGACATCCCCATCTACGCAAAAACAATCAAAGAGCTATGTGGGATAAAACCCATCAGAAAAATAAAAAATTCATCATCAACAGTCCATGTGGTAGGATCCTTATCTGATCTAATTTTATTTAGACAAGAACCAATTAAATATGCAGATCTGGGGAATCCCATAGTAACAGTTCAGATCCAAGGCTGCTCTTTTCGAAATATACTAGTTGATTTTGGAACATCCATCAACATCTTGACTATGGAAACTTGCAATACCCTGGGTTTTAACTCCTTCGAACCCACAAAAATAATGTTTCAGTTGGCAGACCGATCGGTAGTTTGACCAGTTGGCACATTACATGATATAGCCATCTCCATCGACTCTTGGGAATATCCAGCGGACTTCCTCATCATCAATCCAAAAGGTGGACTTGAAGGGAATCCATTGATACTAGGCAGGCCATGGCTTGCAATAACAGATGCATACATAGGATGTTGAACAAGAAATATGGCAATCACTAGAGGGGGTATCATGAAGAACCTCATTTTATATCCTCCTGCTAAACCTAGTCCAACTTTCGTATATCCACAATTTCCACCACCACGATACCCAAAGAGGGATTTACAAGCCCCTCTTACGCAGGAAGAAGCTCTCAAACTTAAAAATCAGTTCGAGGATGACGTAATCAGTGGGTTTATCAATAATATAGCCACCATGAGCAACCTGACCTGCTAGATGCTCCAAGCTATTCTAGACTGTGAAGCACAGGGGGACCTACTGGAAGATTTAATGGAACAACAAATTCCAACTATGGTCGTTCATAATAGCAAACCCATCGAGATCGCACCCGGGAGGCCTCTAAACATCAATGCCAATTTAGATGAACAACAACAGCAAAAGTTAATTCATGTCCTCTCCAAATACCATCAAGCTTTTGCATGGGAATATTCTGATATGAAAGGTATTAATCCACATCTCTGTACACACCACATTTATGTTGAAAAAGAAGCCCGACCTATCCGCCAGCCACAGAGAAGATTAAATCCTCACCTCAGGGTTATCGTTAAAGAAGAATTACAAAAACTATTGGACGTAAATTTTATATATCCCATCTCAGATAGTCGATGGGTTTCCCCACTAGTGATTGTCCCAAAGAAAAATGGGAAATGGCACATCTATTTCGACTACAAGGAACTTAACAAAGCCACTCAAAAAGACCACTTCCCTTTGCCTTTCATTGACCAGGTCCTAGATACTTTGGCAGGAAAGAAATTCTTTTCTTTCCTAAACGGTTTTAGCGGGTACAATTAGATTCAGATCGCCCCAAAAGATCAAGATAAAACCACATTCACATGTCCATGGGGCACTTTTGCATACGGAGTATTACCATTTGGACTTTGTAACACTCCAACCACCTTTCAAAGGGCCATCCTGAGCATATTCAATGATCTGATTAGCGAAGGACTTGAAGTCTATATGGATGATTTCACTCCTTATGGTGATGACTTCGATCAAGCAATGAATAACCTGGAGAAAATACTAGAACGATGTATCGCGACTAGGTTATGTTTAAGCCATGAAAAGTGTCACATGATTATGACAGAAGGTGTGGTACTAGGGCATTATATCTCTGCATATGGAATTATGGTATACCCAACAAAGATAGAGGTAATCCTTAATCTACCCACACCACACACACAAATTGAGGTACGTAGTTTCCTTGGTGCTTCAGGATACTATCGTAGGTTTATGGAAAATTTTGCAAAAACCGCTACACCTTTACATGCTTTGACTGGTAATGTAGAATTTTAGTGGTCTAACAAGTGTGATGTGGCATTTGCAGGACTCAAAAATTTGATCTCAACAGAACCGGTGTTGAGGGGGCCAAATTGGAAAATACCATTCCACATCTCCACCGATGCATTAGATATTTCCATAGGCGTTGTCCTTGGACAGGAGGAGGAGAAGAAACCTTACGCAATTTATTTTATTAGCAAGAATCTTAATCCAACTGAACTTAATTATACAGTAACAGAGAAAGATTTTTTAGTTGTTATACATGCAATCAATAAATTTTGTCATTATATAACAGGTTATCTGGTCATTCTATATACTGATCATTCTGCTATCAGATATCTGGATCATAAACCAATTACTAATGGATGGGTCACTCAATGGTTGTTATTATTGCAGGAATTTGATATCACCATCAAATATCGACCCAGGAGAGAAAACCTTGTCGCAGAGTTCCTATCCCACGTACCCAAAACAGATGACTCCTTAACAGTCGAAGACCGATTTCCAGATGAGCATTTGTTTGTCGTTACTACAAATCCACCTTGGTACGCTGACGTGGAAAATTACTTGGTAGCAGGAAGATTACCAGCACATATTTCATTGAAGGAAAGAAATTTTATCATCCAACGTAGTGCACGATTCACCTAGATCAACAGATATCTCTTCCATACAGGAGTTGATCTCTAGATCCACACATGCATATGAGATGATGAAATCTATGACATATTAAAAGATGGACATGATGAGCCATATGGTGGGCACTTTTCAGACCGCAGGACTGGGCACAAAATTCTGTAGATGGGCTATTATTGGCCCTCAATATTCAGAGATGCGAAGAAATACGTCCAAACCTGCGATAGTTGTCAACGGATGGGAAAACAGGTCAAGCTGATGAAATTCCTTTGAAAGCACAAGTAGTCGCAGAACCATTTGAGATATGGGCACTAGACTTCGTTGACCCCTTCAACCCAAAGTCAAATCAGAAGGCCTATATTCTAGTCGCAACGGACTACATGACTAAATGGGTAGAGGCAGAAGCCTTTCCAAATGCAACAGAAGAAGTAGTCATCAAATTTATTTTCAAATTATTTGTATGCTATAGAATACCAAGAGAGGTAATTATTGATGGGGGGGCACAATTTACATCTCATAGAATCACCACCACCCTGGATAATTATCATATCAAACACAGAGTTACTTCTCCTTATCATCTACAAGAAAATGGGCAAGTGGAAAGCACCAACAAAGTCCTAGAGGCAATCCTGACAAAGACTGTCTCAACAAACAGACAGAATTGGGCTTCTGAGCTCCCAAAAGCCTTATGGGATTACCGCACAACATGGTGTAATACCACTGGCTACTCTCCTTACCTTTTAGTCTATGGCAAAGAACCCATCTTCCCAATCGAGTTTGAAATCAAGACTCTAAGGATGGCCTAGGAAATCAGACTGGATCTTACAAGCACATAAACAGTTCCTTCAACAAATCAACAAATTGGATGAAGCACACATGTATGTTGTAGAGTGCACAACCATTATTCAGCAACAAAGATAGACCTGGAATGATAAGCATATAAAGAAAAAACTATTTAAAAAGGGAGACTGGGCTCTCCTCTATGATTCCAGATTTCAAGATTTTTCGGGAAAATTACAGACACGATGGATAGGACCATACAAAATCAGTGAAGTCCATGATAATGGCATAGTTACGTTAAGCACCATCGATGGGTCCGGATCTCCATTTCAGGTCAATGGACACCAGCTACGACTCTATCATCGGCCACCATCAAAAGAATCTTTCTACTAGGAGGTAAGTAAGGACCCTACCATTCAAATTTTGACTGGATGGGAAGGTAATCCAACCACCCCAACTCCATAAATATTGAAATCTACTGACACTATATATATTGTATATAATTTTGTTTAGTTTTCTATTTTCGACAGTCATTCCAGAAAATCAAAACTAGGGAGGATAACCATGATGAACTCAATTAGCACCCTTTTCTGTTCTGAACTCCCACTTCGTCTCATTACCCATACCCTATCTTCTGCAGAGAAATGAATATGTCAGGATTTAGCAGTGGCAATTGGGCAACTATATTGAAATTTATAACATTAACAAACCATCCATTACTTAATTTTGAAATAAACCAACTCATAAATGAACTTAGTTGATGAGGAATCAACCTTGAATTCAAGAAAAATACATACCAGGTTTCTACAAATTCAGATGGTTTGAACGGAACAATTGTTGTTCCTTTTGCGTGCCCGTTGTCCCTTTCAACGAAACAATTATTGTTCCTTTTGCATGCCTGTCGTTCCTTTGAACGAAACAATTGTTGTTCCTTTTGCGTGCCTACTGTTCCTTTGAACGAAACAATTGTTGTTCCTTTTGCGTGCCTGTTTTTCCTTTGAACAGAACAATTGTTGTTCCTTTTGCACGCCTGCTATTCCTTTGAATGGAACAATTGTTGTTCCTTTTGCATGCTTGTTGTTCCTTTTGTGTGCCTACTGTTCCTTTGAACAAAACAATTGTTGTTCCTTTTGCACGCTTGATGTTCCTTTGAATGGAACAATTGTTGTTCCTTTTGCGTGCCTGTTGTTCCTTTGAATAGAACAATTGTTGTTCCTTTTGAGCGCCTATTGTTCCTTTGAACGGAACAATTGTTGTTCCTTTTGCGCGCCTGTTGTTCCTGTGAACTAAACAATTGCTATTCTTTTTTTGTACACCTACTGTTCATTTTGTCGTTCCTTCCTTGCTGATAAAACACTAAACCTTTCTTTTGGGATACAACTTTCACCAAAATAATTTTTCATCAGCATTATTTTTAATGATCCATCATTATTTTGTGGACCATATCCCATACCTTATCAAATTTCTTTTTGGATCACTTCCTTCAAAATATCTTAAACCTTGTTCATAATCTATAACCACCATAATTCGTTTCTTTTCCCTTATATATTACTTAAATGATACCTCGTGTTTATAACTAATACGGAATCTGCGACACACTTTTACTTGGAATCCTTACACTTCTTTACATCATCCCTTACTCTTAAGGAGTAGATGAGCCTCCCTTCATACAATAATATAATAAATCAATATAATTTCTTTCTTTTTCCACAAACAATAGGGGGTCTCATTGTTACCCATGATTTTGGTCGTCATGATGATGTATTGATGATGGTGTACTTAGGCTCTTCATTAGAACTTTCTCTTGAGAAAATTTACCTTCATCTCTTTCCAGAAATCACATTTTTGAACAATGTTCGCAAGCTGCTAGTATATTTGCCTATGAGAATGCATGATTCTTGCAGGCTGCCTTAAGCCAGGGTGCGAGAAGTTCGCACTGTGTTGAATTGCTAGGGTGCGAACTCTTTCTAAAGAAGGGAAAAAGATGAATTCTCAAAGATTCTAGAAGGGAATCTTCTAGAAGGATGAGATGGCATTCAAATGGTTATCCTAGTACTGGATTCCCTGATATTTTGGGATCATTCCTATCCAAGTAACTAATTCATTCTCTCCTATATATTGAGTGAATTATCATAGAGAAGGTTAAGCAAGAAGGAGAAGCAAACAAGTAAGAGATTCATTGGAGAATTAGTGAAAAGGATTGTGTGAAGGACTGATGCTACAACAACTTAAAGACTCCATCAAGTTCATCTTAAGGAGTTGATCTTCTTCATACAAGTGAGCAAGTGTGTGTGTCAGAGCCAAGGGTCATTGAAAAGAAGTTTCCGACATCAAGGCTTAGGTTGTAATCTTTACTTTCCATTAATATGATACAATAATATGTCCCTTTCCCATAAAGCTATTTCCACTTTATTGTATAATTCCTTGATCATATGCATAGATTGACTGTTGAATAGATTGTACTTTCTTCACTTTGGTTGGTTTGTGTTGTCTTGGTCTTGACTACACAAGAGCACTGGAGCGAAGCAGGAGCAACAAAGACCATAGCAAGTGATTATAAGGTATGTAACGTGTTCTTGCATCCTAGTTCATTCAATAGTCGAAATCTAGGGAAAGAGTATTATTCTGTCTTGCTTTGTTCTAGATCCAGGTGGATCTAGGGAGATCGGTTTGTGTCCGCACTTACGGATTTATCCAATAAAAAAATTGGCGACTCCACTGGGGAACAATCCCATTTTCTTTGTGGCTTTTGGTATTTTTCTGTGGCCATTTTCTCTGATTTCACTTTTCTCCTGTCCTATCAGTCTCTGAGTCTTCAGGATATCCTGATAGACCTTCTGGGTCCAGAATCCTTTTTGAATTTTGCTTCATTTTTCAAATTTTTGATTATGTTCAAGAATTCTCGCACTACACTTCATTACAACCTGCGAGAATAGGTAGAGTTCGCACTCTGACCATAGGTTTCAGTGCGAGGTTCTCGCACCCTGCTCAAGGGTCACCTACGAGAATCAGTGATTCTCGCACTGTGTTATATTGCCTACCTGTGAACACCATTTTTCAAAATTTGAATTTGAGTTTTGGTATTTCCAACTGCCCAGATCAGTTTGATTGCCTCTTATGAGTTTCTTGGACCACTGATTGGTATCTTTCTTGTCTTCTTTTTTTGTGCACGAACAGTCTTAGGATCTCAAAGGCTCTTCTTGTCACTTTTGTCTTGACTTTCTTTTCTTGACTTTTCTTGGCAAAACTATTCTCTCTGATTTCATAATCTGACTGTGTTTGATTAGTTAAGAACTGTTGATCGGTTGAAAGTTGAGTTTCTTGGTCTTTATCATTTGCTTATTGTTTCAAAAGTCACTTTCCTCATGCAATTGAAAAGACTAGTTTGGGTTTCTTTGTTTTAACAAAGGTCATTATTGTTTTTAGTGAAATTTTTGAAACAAAAAGATTTAATTTCTTTCTTTATATTAGATTGGGGGCATCCTTGCATTTCAAGTAGCGAAATTGCATGATTCTTGGCATTTTTTTTATCTTAAATTATGAAAAAACTTCCCCCTCATGGCCGAGGGGGGCCGTGAATCGTGCATTGGTGTACAATACCTTTTTCTCATTTCTTGAGAATCTTGATATTGATGAGTTTTAAGATTTTGGGACATTGTGCATCTGGGAATGATAAATGTTTTCTCCTTCTCGTAGCATAGCTTTCATCGAAATGAAAAGATTGCATCTTCATATCTTTGGATAATTTTCGAGTCGGTCAAAACACCATATTGTCCACGCCATTTTCCTCTTGAGTAACAACAGCCA
>SNQJ01S0153886.1:0-22686 GCA_010110895.2 Picea sitchensis
GTTTGAGAAATACTTCTGGAACCAATATTTGTCAGAAAAATACATGGATGGAAAAACTAAGGAATTCTACGAACTCTGGCTGGGATAGCTCACCATAGAGGAATTTGTCAATAAATTCCTTGAACTACTGAGGTATGTACCCTACATAAAAGATGAAAAAGAAAAAAATGCAATGGTTCATTAGTGGGTTACCTCATACCTACCGGGATAGGATTGAGTTCGACGAACCAAGGACCTTAGAAGAAGCTATCCGGAAGGCAAGGCATTGTTATGAATAGTTTGGGAGCAAGACAAGATCTTGTGAGGACTGGAAGAAGAAGAGTAGTTTGGGATTCGAGAAGAAAAGATTTAACTCCTCAAGATTTAAGAACTATGAAAAATATTCCAGGGGGAGCCTTCCTGCTAGAAGTGTATATCAGAAAAATTTAACCTCTCAAAGTGGAAATAAACCTTTTCAGATAGTCCCAACAAAGATCGATAACCTAAACAAGGAACCCTTAAAATGCTGGGGTTGTGGAGAAAATCATAGATTGAGGGACTACCCACACAAACAACGAAACAATAAGGGGGTCTACAATATCCAAGAATATACCACCATCAATGATTTGGCTAGGAGCATACCACGAGTCTATGCCGCCCTGGACAATAATCAAGCAGACCACTAAGCTTCAATAGTGGAGCTAGAATGTATGATCGCCAACCATCCAATTTCTATTTTAATTGACCCAAGTTCTAATTTGAGTTATGTAGCCCCTCAGACTGCCAATAAGTGTAAACTGCAACCAATTAGACATGTTAAAACTATGGTTGGTACAACTATCCACTAGGACCAAAAGAAAGGTGGCAGAGGCCATACCAGCTTGCCAATTCATCATCAGTGGATTTCCCTCTTGAGCGACCCTTAACATACTTCCCATGGGATCATATGACCTATTGATTGGTATGGACTGCTTGGCTGCTTATAAAACTAAAGTGTATTGTTATCATAAAACTTTAGAATGTGTAGACGAAGAAGGGAGAAAGATGACCCTCCAAGGGATTCAGAAGCCTGTCTCAGTGAGAAAAATATCAGCCCTTCAAATGAAGAAGTATTGCAGGAAAGGGTGTTTCTTATATGCAATACAGGTGTTGGAATCCATTAAGAATGATAAACAAAACCTAGAGAACCACCCCATATTAAGAGAATACAAGGATGTATTCCCAGAAGAAGTACCCGGTCTACCTCCGAGAAGGGATATTCACTTCTCGATAGAACTTACACCGGGAGCAATACCAACATCTAGAATGCCATACATAATGTGCACACCAGAGCTTGTTGAACTCAAGCTACAACTAAAGGAGATGATGGAAAAAGGTTACATCGGACCCAGTGTATCTCCATGGGGAGTGCCCATCCTGTTTGTGAAAAATAAATATGGCACACTTCAACTGTTCATAGATTACATACAACTCAATAATGAAACCATAAACAACAAGTACCCCTTACCAAGAATTGATGACCTGTTTGACCAATTGGGAGATGCATCCATATTCTCGAAGATTGACCCAAGATCTGGATACCATCAAGTCCGTATTAAGGATGGAGACATCCACAAAACAACCTTCAGGATGAGCTATGGTCACTACGAATTCGTGGTGGTGCCATTTGGGTTAACCAATGCCCCTGCCACCTTTATGTCGTTGATGAATAATGTACTTAGCAAATTTCTTGACAAATTTGTATTGGTTTTCATTGATGATATCCTAATCTAATCCAAGAACAGGGAGGAGAATGAAGAATATATTAGACTCATACTTCAAGTACTAAGAGACCATCATCTCTACGCTAAGTTTAGCAAGTGTGATTTCTTTCAGAAGCAAGTCCATTACTTAGGCCATGTCATATCTAAGGAAGGGGTGGCATTAGACCCTGACAAGATTAGATCCCTTATGGAATGGCCTACCCCGAAATATGTATTCGATATTAGGTCCTTCATGGGATTAGTAGGATACTATAGAAGGTTCATAAAAGGTTTTTCGAAGATTGGTTGTCCAATCACTGCCCTTCACAAAAAGGGGATTAAATTCATTTGGACGTCAAAATGCGAAGAAATATTTAAGGAGCTAAAACACCTCCTGACCCATGCACCCGTGCTAAAGATTGTAGACTCGGATAATGATTTCCTTGTATGAACAGATGCCTGCAAGGAAGGACTCAGAGGAGTCCTTATGCAAGAAGGATGTGTAATTTCCTACGTTTCCCAGAAATTAAATGAACATGAGATCAATTATGTGACCCATGACCTAGAGTTGGTTGCCATAGTACATGCTTTAAAAACGTGGAGGCACTACCTCCTGGGAAGAATATTTTTTCTTATGACAAACCATTGTGGGTTGAGGCAGTTGTTTGATCAACTGAAAGTCAATGCCAGGCAAGCTAGATGGATGGCTCTCCTAAGTGAATTTGATTTCGAAATAAAACACATAAAAGGAAAGGAAAATAGGGTGGTTGATGCCCTCGGTAGAAGTATAAAAATGATTCATCTGGAAGCAGTGAGCACCTACAAAATAGATTTCATGGAAAGAGTAAAAAATGCACAATAGATAGATGCATTTTTCAAGACTGTGACCTCATACCTAAGATAAGAACCTACAGGACTAAAATACGAAGGCTACCAAATGCTCGAGGGAGGGCTACTAACTTACAAAAACATATTGTATATTCCAAACTATGATGACTTGAAGAGGTTCATAATGGATGAACTGCATAAGAGACCATATACTGGTCATCCAGGATATCATAAGATGATCATGACCACTAGGAAACAATTCTATTGGTCTGGGTTGAAGAGCGACATAGATAACTACCTAACTAAGTGCCTATAATGCGAACAAGTTAAGGTAGAGCACCAACACCCAACATGATTATTACAATCCCTACCAATCCCAGAATGGAAATGGGAAACCATCTCCATGGATTCCATCACTGGATTAGCAAAGTTGACCAAGAAAAATGATGCCATCATGGTCGTGGTGGACAAACTGAGTAAGTCTTCTCATTTCATTCCTGTCAAGTCAACTTGCAAGGCAATAGATATTGCCAACATATTCTTGAAGGAGATATCCAGACAGCATGGCATGCCCAAGGAAATGGTATCTGACAGAGATACCAAATTTACTTCAAACTTTTGGAAATCCCTTATGGCCGGTTTTGAGACTAAATTGTTGTTCAGCACAGCCTATCACCCTCAAACTGATGGACAGACAGAAAGAGTGAACCAAATAGTAGAATACATGTTAAGGATGCATGTAATGCATCAACCTAAGAAGTGGGAAGACTACCTACCATTGGTAGAGTTTGCCTACAGCAATGGTTATCATGAATCCTTGAGGATGATCCCTTTCGAAGTCCTCTATGGTAGACAATATAAGATTCCAATCAGCTGGAGTAACCCAGTGGACAGAATTACAATCGGACCTGACATGCTAAAATAAATGGAACGACAAGTGGTTCAGATAAGAAAAAATCTAAAGATTGCTCAGGATAGATAGAAAATTTACGTCGACATAAAGAGAATTCCCAGAGAGTTCAAGACCGGAGACCATGTCTATCTCCGATTTAGACCCTAGAAGAGTTCCCTGAGAATGGGAGCCTGTGTCAAATTATCACCTTGGGATTGTGGAACCTTTGAAGTCTTAGATAGAGTGGGACCCATAGCCTATAGGCTAGGACTTCCTCCCACTGTAAGGCACATAATTTTTTCCATGTTTTATTATAGAAGAAATATGTACATGACACTAATCATATAATTGAATGGTCTGTGATCCAGGTGGAACTGGAGGGAGAATTCCTGCCAGAACCCCAATGCATACTAGACAGGAAGGAAACCTCACTCAGGAACCGAACCATTGCACAGATCAAGGTGCAGTGGAAACACTTTGTCCCAAATGAGGCTACGTGGGAAATGGAAGATTCCATGAGATAGGCATATCCAATTTTGTTTACTTATGTACATACATATCGTGTTGATAGATAGAACATCGAGGATGATGTTCCTTTAAGGGGGAGGGAATTGTAACACATTGTTTCCCCCAGTCTGTAAATATAACTATATTGGTCGGGGAACTATGGAAAACTCAAAAGTGTGAATGTGTGTTTTGATGGACCTTTGAATAAAAGGTCAACGAATGTAAATTGTATTATTTTAATAGAAAATGAATATGTAATGCATGACTACTATGAAGGGGATTTTCTAAGAGAGAGACCACAATTGCTAATGAAAAGGTGGTGGATGGAACCCATAATGGTTGCGTTAACCTCCACCGAACCAGTACCATACTGTATTTAAAATTGCTGAAGATCAGAACAATCCTCTGACCAGAAATAAATTCCCATCAGGTTGGTAGGTGGGAAGGCCTCCTCAAGAGTTAATGGGGGGATGGGGGTAGAGTGCCCACCTGTAATGCTTCTAGACCTGACCACGGACGAGGGAATTCGAGCCCCATGCAATATTGTCGAGGAAGGCAAGAAAGGAAGATTGTTGTGGTCAGAGAGGGCCTGCGAAGAGTGTAGAGACGGGAGCAGAGCTCTCGGGTCCGAGGAAGGATTGAAAGTGAGAAAGTGAGTTCTGATCATAGGGAATAGGGAGATAGAAATAGGTGAAGGAGAGTAACCTTCGTCCTTACCTATTCCTATATGGGAAGAAGGAGAGTAACCTTCGTCCCTAACTTCCATTGAGATGGAAGTAAGAGATTGAATGTTAGAGCATTGTGGCCTAAGCTCAGGGGTGGCCAGTGATAAATCCATTGGGAGTGACTGAGCCTATGGTTGGGTGGAAATAAGCACCCCTCTCAACAGTCGGATCATTCCTTATGGTTATGATAAGTGTTTTTATGCCTTGAGCTTTAAATTGGAAATAATGGATGAATACTTGTTTTTATAGGCCTATAAATGGTTTCTACATTGAATGATTAAATTAAGAGTATGCATTTGTTCCTTGAGAACTTTTACACCTGCTTGATTTTCGTAGGTTCTAGATTAATTCCTTAAAAGCACTTTCCCCAGGGAATTTCATCATTGTCCTAGAGTTGAGTGAGTACTTCCCTGATTGCGGAGGTCGAATCCTATAATCACTGTGAGGACAAAGTCTATTAAGCTCAGGAGAGGTAGTGCAGATATGCACATACTCTATGCAAGGCAAGCAGAGACTAAGAACCACCTACGTTCTAGACTAGATGAAGGAGCGTAAGAGCTGTGCAGAATACCCTTCTAGGAATTAAGTCCAGGAGAAAGAGCGCAATGCTCCTAATCCTTCATAACTGATGAATCTCAGGAAGGATAGCGAGATTCAGATATTGAAGGGAAATACCCTTTTGTTTGGAAGATGAATGGATGAGATTTGTTCGATAGGATCCAAGGTCTGTCACGACTGCCAGATTTGAAGGAGGAGAGTGGGATTTAATGCCTCAACTACTTCAGCATTCTCAAGTTCGCACATTGGGAGAATCGCACGTTGGCGCGACTAAAATTCCGAAACTAGAAGTTGCGATGTGATATGGACCGTTAGATTGAGGAAGGTCGTCGATTGTTGATCCAACGTGAATGGATTAACGCAAGGAGTACATGGGAATTCAAAATTCCCTAAGGACCCATCTGTAGAGGAGAATATCTAGATCGTCGAAATCCACGTCCAGATAGTGAGAAGTGAGCGTAGGAGGAAAATGGATGTAAGCCATCAGATATGAAGCGCGTGGACCAACAATCATTCGATATGGAGGAAGGTGCATGAGACAAGTTCCAAGATCATCGGGACCGTCCATCATAAAGGACACGTGGTGAGAGCTCGGCATTTCGCTGACTCGCAGAGAAAGAAGGTAAAAGAACACAACTGTTCGAACTCGCGATGTGCGAAATTGTGATTTGATCGTGGTCGTCCATCAAGGAGGACACATGACGAGAGTTCAACATTTCGCTGACTTGTAGGTTGGAAAAGTCAAAGAGGGAAGTCGTGAGAACTCGTGATACGCAAAACTCTGACGTGCTTTAGAGTTAGGCCCCAGGTCATAGTGAATGGTCACATGGATGGAGGCCAAAGGGGGAGATAAGGAATGGTATCCCTTTTAGGAGCTCAGAAGTTGGAGGAGTTGGGGAACCTTGCATCGAAAGTCCGAAAGTTGCGAAATGCGATGTGTCGTTTGGGTTAAGCTTGTGGTCATGGGAATGGTCACATGAGTGGAGGAAGATAACGGTCGTTAAGCCCTTTCCAGAGCTACGGAGTTGGGGATTCAGGGGTGGCTCATACATCGAAGTCCCAATATGTGAAGTCTCGAAACATCTTTTGAGTAGATGCGTGGTCACAGCCTATGGTCGCGTGGAGGTGAAGCTCTCTCTTGGTGCTTAGTCACATTGGTGGAGTTTCATAAAAAGGACCTGTGAATTTGTTTAAATAGAGGTTCCAGTAGGGAATCGAAGAGTTTCTCTAGCTCAACAGAGTTCATAACGATCTTTGACCAGGAGGTCAGACTGATTCCCTGACCTCCCAAAATTAGGAACCATTAATGGAGTTTCTGTCCTTTAAGAAAATTGAAAAAAAATAATTATGCCCCATCATGGGTGTGTTACATCCAACACATTCAAAGGAACAGTGCATCCCATGGATATGCCTCTATTTGTTATTGAATTATTGTGATCTTATGAGCATCTAGGTTGTATTTTGATATGTTGAGGTTATGATTATCATATTAACCTCTGTTCAAAGTAAAAGTTAGAAACTAACTTTATTCAAAGTATTAGATTGATTAAGGTTGAGACTTTAAAGTTTATCTGCACTATTTTCTCTAACTCAATTCTTTTTCTAGAAAGCATATTGTCTTAAGTACAGGGGACAGGTTGAAGAGAATTGATCCAAAAATGATATTTTAAGGACTTGGTTGAGTTTTAAGCATGTGTCAAATTACCATTCAAAAAATTAAATGAGGAAGGAGATTTTAGTAAAAGAATGTTGTAGCCATTATAAAAAATACAGAACAAAAAGCAATCATTGAAAACAACAAACCATAATGCCAATATTGTTAACGAAGTTCGATAAGGTTGCCTACATTTCCGGGCCTTTGTTTCAGTGGGGGAGGATTTATTATTAATCTTCAATGCTTCAAAAGTACATCAAAAAAGCATCAAATGGATTACAAAATGGTATGGCGGTGTTCTTCTCGACCTCAAGAATCCAACACAACTAACGACATTGAAAAAGGTTGAGCGTAGCTCCCAGAAATGGCCTCCAAAGTTCTCTTCCTTAATGGCTTCCCTACATAAAAATGGCATAAGCTTCCAAAATATTCAGCATTATGTTTTTTCTAAACCTTATCATGTTTTCAAAAACCTTTTTTATATATATATTTGGTGTTGGGGGTCATCTCCCAACTTCCCCAAAAGATCTGGCCTAAAAAGGGGCTCCAAATGCTCACTTTTGGGCAAAAATCACCAAATATCAACATAAATCAAGATAAAAATCCAATTTCTATAGTTGAAAACCCAAAATTGGTAAAAAAGAATGCTAGCCCCTTTTCTTTGGGTCTTGGTTGTATGGGCTGCTACCATATGGCCTTGGGTTTGGCGCTAACCTCTGGCCCCGGTCAAAGCCCCTTGGTCCTCGATCCTTAGTTTTGTGTGTGTGGCCATGTGTCTTCAGGATCATGTAACACCTACACGCCCCCCAAATTGGATTTTGGTCTAGCTCCTGGTCAGTCGGGCTATTCCCCCCATTGACTGGGGCTTATCCCCCAAACCCTGCACTTAATCAACATAAATATATAATATGCCACATGCCTAAAAGGGTAACACATGTGCTCTGGTGGTTAGCCCATGGTCTATAGTCCATTGCTCGTCCGAAGGTTCCGAGTTCAAATACTGCAAAAGAGGAAACAAAATTTTTAATCGGCACTCATTGGCCACATCCGGGGTGCCATGTGGAACCCTATGATTGGGCCACATGTCACCCTATGATTGGTCCATACTACCGAGTCACCACATAGTCAGCTGCCTAGTCAACACTGCCACATCACAGTTGTACCTGACATGTCACTACCGTACCTTCCATGTGTCTCATCTAGATGATTCCATGTCACTTCCGTACTAGCCACGTGTCATGCTTCCACTGGTGTCGTGTCACGTAAAGACTACTTCCATATAGTGCCACGTGTCAAAATCTGCATCATTCCAACTCAACCTGAAAATGCCAAATATGTCTACCATGTGTCAGCCTCTGGTGCTACCACATGTCCCTTTTGATGTCATGTTAACGTCACCTACTACATCATGTTGACATCAACAGTACGTCATGTTGGCTGTTGACTTTGACTTTTTGAATTTTTTTGCTTGTTTGGGAAATCGATCAGAACGTGATAACTTTTGCATACAGTGTCCATTTTCGGAAAATAATACATGGCCCGAATCGACTCAACAAGATCGATGCAATGGTGTTGGTTTCATAAGATTCCGAGAAATTTGATTTTTAGGCCTTCCTGCATCCATTTGGATAACACCTCCCCACTAAGAACTTTTGGTCCTCCAAAAGGGTATTAACTAGTCATCAAGTGCGGGATAGGCCTGCCCACTTGTCCTTTGTCTTTAAACTTTGTAATGTGCATCTATCACATCATAATCAATTGAATAAAAACCATTACAACTGAAAGCATATTGTTATCCACTTGAACTTGTTCACATATTACTGAATCCACTACCATCCATGTACAAAACATTAGCAGAGATAACATCAGAAATATGACTGCAAATGAACCAATATGTTTGACTAKCTTGCACAACATTAACTTATATTGAAGCAAAGTATGATTGAACTTCCATTCTACAACCATCTCATGTTCATGCTTAAGATCAATTGTTTTACTTGACACAATTATAGGTGTATTTCTTGCATAATATGCCTTCTTTAATTGTTCCATTGTTAGAAGAGATTGATTTTCTTTGATATGATGAGCATATACAACATATTCATTGCCTTCTTTAGTTAAGTGATATTGATTATGTTCCCTATAGAAGATTTATTTTCGATCATATAAATAAGGTCTGCCTAAGATCATTCCACATGTTTCTAGTGGAACCACATCACATGTTACTTCATTCACATATTTAGATGTAATTGCAAATTTTATGATACATTGCTTTGTTATGGGAAATTTGTGATATTTTCTTATCCAATTTAGTGAATAAGTTTTGTGATGCATCTTAGTGTTTAATCCCAATTTCTTAATCACTTCCTTTGAAATTAAGTTAGATTGAGATCCACTATCTATCAATGTATAGATCTTAGTATGTTTCATTATGACCCTTATATGAAACACTTTACTTCTTGAATCAAAATCATCACCAATTTTACCTATCAAACCAACTACTGTGATTTTAGTCTCATCACTTGAATCATACCCCAAGTCTGTTGGTCGTGTTGTTGTTGCAACTGTTTGACTCCCTTTCCTCTCTTTGAACCACTTTGGTCTCTTCTCTAGATGCAATTTCCAACAATGGTCATCATCATGCCCTTATTTCTTGCAATGCTCGCAAGAGAGATTCTCTTCTTTCATTGTCCATAAATTTTCTTTCTTTCCATTCCCTTTTCCTTTGCCATCATTCTTTGAAGATGATTCCCCTAATACACTAACTCTAGTTCTCCCTGATTCAATATACTTTTCTTGGACATAAACCTCTTCAAGATTAGTAGGTCTAAACACAAACACAGTATTACAAATATAAGCAAGCAAACCTCATATATACTTCATAAGAGTTTCTTTTGTATGTAATGGAATATTTAACATTAATGCCATCTTATGAAATTCATTTGCATCCTTTGTCCTTTTCTTAGTTTAAGACTTTGCTATTAAATTAAGGCCTTTTCATTATAACCCAAAGGATTAAATTTCTTTCTAAGTGAAAAAACAAAATCTTGCCATGATGGAAATCAAATTTTACACGAGAAAATCAAATTTTACATCAAGCTTAAGTAATGGCATATTAGGCTTATGTTTATGAGAATGTTTTCTTGCAATAGAAGTTGAACTTGTACTTGAAGAAGAAGAAGAAGATGATGGAGATTGATCCAAAATGGATCCAAGAAGGCCTAAAAATCAAAGTTATCATAGTTGGATGAAACCAACTCCATTGTGTTCGTCTCATCGTGCTGATTTCAGCCATATAATGTTTTTCTCAAATGGGCGTTGTATGCGAAAGTTATTGCATTCTGATTGATTTCCCAAACAGGCAAAAAATCAACTGATCAAAGTCAACAAGCTTTACTACTGACATCAATAGTACGACATGTGACACCAACATGATTTCATCATACTGATGTGGCATCACCGGGAGGTCACACGTGTCACTCAAAATTGGCATTTTTGGGCTGAGTTGGCACCTCTATGAATTTGACATGTGGCACTATACGAATGAAACGTGGCAGTTTGTACATGACATGGACCAATAGCAGGATGACATGTGGCCATCCATACATGACGTGTCCCAATAGTAGGATACAACGTTCTAGTACATACGACAACTGGGTTGTACGGATACTGATGTGGCAGGGTGACTATGCAATACAGATGATGATGTGGCATGACACATGGTTGTACGACATGTGATTGGGTTGTCCGTAAAATGACGTGGCATGCTAACTGTAAGCTGATTGTACAAATGAATGGCTTGGTGACTTTGTGGTACAGTCCAATCACAAGGTGACATGTGGCCCAATCAGAAGGCACCACATGGCACCCCAGATTTTGCCAATGTCAGCTAGTTCAAAAATTTGTTATGGCTTCGATTCAAACCGATGAAATCTATGGGTGCTAATGACTTCGTGAAAGGGGGTGGACCGACCGAGATGTTGTAGGACTTTTTACAACAAGCCACTGAATTTAATTAAATGTTGTACATGGCAGCTTGTTTGGGATAAGCCTCGGTCGACAGGGCCAGCCCTAACCAACCAAGGGCCAACCTCGACTGACCAGGGGCTATGGACTTGGGAGCTAGTGACAATTATGTGGATCACGAGGAGGTAAGGGCTTGGCCACATAGGCCATAACCACAATACCAGAACCCGAAACCAAGGGGGCTAACACACACCGGCCCAACCCTCGGCCACATGACAGAGCATATGTGATGAGGAGCACAGATAAAGGGGGATACATGCCCAAAATTTTCCAATGTGGGTTCTTTGTATAGTTTTTTGGATTTTTTATGATTTTAAGCCTCTTTTTAATGGATTTTGCCCATTATTGGGAGATATGGAGCACAATTTGAGGCCAGATATTGGGAGGAAGTTGGGAGGTTGATGCCCACTTCAAATCTATATAAACCAGGGATTCTTGGAAACATTAGAGAGGTTTAGAACAATAGAAATGCTGAGGAATTTGACAACCAAAGCCATTTTTATGAAGGGAAGCCATTAAGGAGGGGAACATTGCAGGCCAATTTCGGGATCTAGGCTCAACCGTTTTCAATGTCATCAGTTGTGTTGGGTTCTTGAGCTCGAGAAGAAAACAACTAGACTAGTTTCTAATCCATTTGACACTTTTCTGATGTACTTTTGAAGCATTGAAGAGAAATAAGAAAGCCTCACCCACTGAGACAAAGGCCCAGAGATGTAGGAAATCTTTTTGAACTCCGTAAACAACCTTTCTGTTATGATTTGTTGATTCTTGGTGCTTACATTCAGATCTTCATTTCTTATTAAGGATGCTATAATATATCCTTAATCTCTTCTTCTTTCAATCAATTCCAAAGTGGTAAATGAACTCATGCTTAAAACTTAACCAAGTCTTTAAAAGATCATTTCAAATAAAGTGGTATCAGAGCAGGTTGACGGTTGGTTTTTGAGTTTGCATGATTAGCAGAGAAAATCTGAATCATTTTGAAGGTAAGCTTGTAGAAGGGGATCCATAGATTGGATCAAGAAAGAGGACTTCTTAAAGTGAGTATATGGCATCGAAATAAGGCATGTTTGAGAACGAGATAGAGTTTCAAAAGAATTTTTTCGCCATGTTTGATATGGTAAAGGTATTATATGTGGATTACTTGGAACGAAAGAGGCCTATCTAAGGGGAATATTCTAAACAAGACAAAAGTGAAGAAGAAGAGGATCCTCCTAAAAGTCCTCCTTCACCTCCTTCTTCTCCATCAAGTTCTTCTTCTTCAAGTACAAGTTCCAAATCCACCGCAAGAAAACATTCTGATAAACATAAATATGATATGCCTTTACTTAAGATTGATGTGAAATTTGAATTACCCATGTATGATGGTGAAGTCAATGCTGAGAGGCTTGATAACTGGGTCAGACAGATGGAAGTTTATTGTAGTGTGAAACAAATCAAGGATGAGGCAACTCAAATCAAGTTGGAATCACTTCGTCTTGCAGACACAACACTCATCTAGTAGCATAGTAAGTTGAAAAATGGCACGCAACAAGTGGGTAATGTATTTCCATCATGGAAATATTTTATTTTTGCACTTAGAAATAAAATTTTTCCTTTGGGTTATAAAGAGAAGGATTTAATTGAATGGCAAGGTCTTAAACTAAGAAAGGGACAAATAGTGCAAGAATACACAAATGAGTTTCGTAAGATGGAATTAATGTTAAACATTCCATTACATACCCAAGAAACTCTTATGAAGTATATAGGAGGTTTACCTGCACATATTCGTAACACTGTATTTATGTTTGGACCTACTAATATTGATGAAGTTTCTATTCAAGAAACATACATTGAAGCAGGGAAAACATGAGTTGGTGTATTAGGGGAATCATCTTCAAGGAAAGAGGACAAAAGGAAGGGGAATGGAAAGAAAGTAAATTCAACGACAAGAAGGGAAGAGAAACTCTCTTGCAAGCATTGCAAGAAAGAAGGGCATGATGATGACCATTGTTGGCAATTGCATCCCGAGAAGAGACCGAAGTGGTTCAAAGAGAGGAAAGGGAGGAAAACAATTGCAACAACAACACGACTAACAGACTTGGGATATGATTCAAGAGATGAGACTAAAATCAAAGTAGTTGGTTTGATAGGTAAAATTGGTGATGGATGTGATTCTAGATGCAATTTGTTTCACATAAGGGTGATAATGAAACATACCAATATCGATACATTGATAGATAGTGGATCTCAATCTAACTTGATTTCGGAAGAAGTGGTAAACAATTGGGATTAAACACTAAGATGCATCATAAACCTTACTCACTTAAATGGATAAGAAACAATCATACATTGCACATAACAAAGCAATGCACTTTAAAGTTTGCAATTTCATCAAATTTTGTGGATGAGGTAACATGTGATGTGGTGCTACTCAATTAATGTGGAATGGTCTTAGTCAACCCTTATTTGTATGATAGTAAATAAATCTTCTACAGGGAACAAAATCAATATCACTTAATCAAATAAGGCAATGAATATGTTGTACATGCTCATCACTTAAAAGAAAATCAATCTCTACAAACAATGGAACAATTAAGGAAGACATCTTATGCAAGAAACACACCTATAATTGTGCCAAATCAAGCAATTGATCTTAAGCATGAACATGAGATGGTTGTAGAATGTAAATTCAATCATACTTTGCTTCAATATAAGCTAATGTCATGCAAGTACTTCAAACATATTATCTCATTTGCAGTCATATTTATTATGTTATCGCTGCTAATTTTTTCAACATGGATGGTGGTGGCTTCAGTAAGATGTGAAAGAGTACAAGTGGCTAACAATATGTTGTTAGTTGTCATGGTTGTTTTGCAATTGATCTTGATGAGACAGGTGCACATGAAAGCATTTAAAGACAAATAACAAGTGGGGTGGTATGTCCCACACTTGATGACTGGTTAATACCCTTTTGGAGGACCAAAAGGTATTAGTGGGGAGGCATGATCCAAAATGGATCTAGGAAGGACTAAAAATAAAAGTTCACAGAATCAAAAGAAACTAGCACCATTGCATATGTCTCGTTGAGATGATTTTTTCCATATAATTTTTTCGCAAATGGACGCCGTATGAAAAAGTTATCGTGTTCTGGCTGATTTCCCAAATAGGAAAAAAGTCAACTGGTCAAAGTCAACAGACCGTATTGTTGACGTCAATAGTATGACAGGTGACGTCAACATGACTTCATAATGCTGACGTGGCATCACCAGGAGGTGACATGTGTCAATCAAAATTGGAAGTTTTGGGCTAAGTTGGCACTTGTACGGATGAAACATGGTAGTCCATACATGATGTGGCCCAATGGAAGGGTGGCACGTGGCAGTCCGTACATGACTTGGCCTAATAGCAGGCTGACACATGGTGGTATGAATGAAAACTAGGTTGTACGGATGCTAACGTGGTAGGGTGACTATGTTGTATGGATGATGATGTGGCACGACACGTAGTTGTACGACAGGTGACTAGGCAGGTCACTTGGCTAGATGGAAGATGATGTGGCATGCTAACAATACGCTGACTGTATTACTGATTATGTTGGTGACTGTGTGGTATGGTCCAATCATAGGGTGACACATGTACCAATCCGAGGGAACCACGTTCCACCTCAAATTTTTCCAATGTCGGCTAGTTCAAAAAATTGTTATGGCTTCCGGGTAATTCGAACCCCTGACCTCCATGGGCGCCAACAACTTTGTGAAAGGGGGTGGACCAATCGAGCTATTGTCGGACTTGTTACAACAATCCACTGAATTTAATTAAAATTTACATGTGGCAGATTGTTTGGGATAAGCCTCGGTCGATGGGGGCTAACCTTGACCGACTGGAGGCTATGGACTCGGGAGCCAACTATAATTATGTGGAACACGAGGAGGTAAGGGATTGGCCACATGGGCCATAGCCACAAGACTAGGACCCGAACCAAGGGAGCCAACGCATGCTATCCTATCCCTTGGCCACATGGAAAAGCACATGCGATTAGGAGCCTAAAGAAAGGGGGTTGCATGCCCAAATGTTTCCAATGTGGGTTTTTTGTATAGTTTTTTGGATTTTTTTATGATTTTAAGCCTGTTTTTAATGGATTTTGACCATTATTGGGAGATCTAGAGCCTGATTCGAGGCCAGATCTTGGGAGGAAGTTGGGAGGTTGATGCCCACTTCAAGTCTATATAAACTAGGGGTTCTTGGAAGCATTATAGAGGTTCAGAATAGCAGAAATGCTAAGGAATTGGACAGACAAATCTATTTTTATGCAGGGAAGCCATTGAGGAGGGGAACTTTGTGGGCCAATTCTAGGAACTACGCTCAACCATTTTCAGTTTCGTTATTTGTGTTTGGTTCTCGAGGTCGAGAAGAACATAGACAGACCAGTTTGTAATCCATTTGACACTTTTATGATGTACTTTTGATGCATTGAAGAGAAATAATAAATCCTCACCCACTGAGAGAAAGGCCTGGAGACGTAGGCAATCTTGCCAAACTCCATTAAAAACTTCGTTGTTATGGTTTGTTGATTCTTTGTGATTACATTTAGATATGAATTTCTTATTATGGCTTCTGTAATATATCCTTAATCTCTTCTTATTTCAATCAATTCCTAAGTGGTAAATGAACTCATGCTTAAAACTTAACCAAGTCTTTAAAAGATCATTTCAGATCAAAGATGAAGGAGGTGAAGGAGGAGGTTTAGGAGGGTCCTCTCCTTCTTCATTTTTTTCTTGCTTTGACTATTCCCATTTAAAAGGCCTCTTCTATTCCAAGTAATCATCATACAACACTTTTACATCTCTGACATGGAAAAGAAAGCTCTTTGAAACTCTCTTTCATTTTGAGAAAGACCTTCTTTCGATGCCATCCTCTCACTTTGGGATGTCCACTTTCTTGATCCAATCTATGGATCTCCTTATACAAGCTCACCTTCACCATGAATTATGTTTTCTCTGGTAATCATGCAAACTCAAACAACCAACTTTCAACTTGCTCTAATACCACTTGATCCGAAAATGATTTTTTAAAGACTTTGTTGAGTTTTAAGCATGTGTTAAATTACCATTCAAAAACTTAAATGAGGAAGGAGATTTTAATGAAATAATGTTACAACCATTATAAATAATACATAACATAAAGTAATCATTGAAAACAACAAACCATAATGCTAATATTGTTAATGGAGTTCGACAAGGTTGCCTACGTCTCAGAGCCTTTGTCTCAGTGGGGGAGGCTTTCTTATTAATATTCAATGCTTAAAAAGTACATCAGAAATGCATCAAATGGATTAAAAAATGGTTTGGATGTGTTATTTTCAACCTCAATAATCCAACACAACTGATGACACTGGAAAAGGTTGAGCATAGCTCTTGAAAATGGCCTCCAAAGTTCGCTTCCTTAATGGCTTCTCTGCATAAAAATGACATAAACTTCCAAAATCTTCAGCATTCTATTTTTTCTGAACCTTCTCATGATGTCAAAAACCTCTTCTTTTTATATATTTTGAGTTGGGATTCATCTCCAAACTCCCCCCCAAGAGTTGGCCTCAAAAAGGGCTCCAGATCCTCAATTTCAGGCAAAATATCACCAAAAATCAACATAAAAATCCAATTTCTATAGTTAAAAACCCAAAATTGGTCAAAATTCTCACTATCCCCTTTTCTCTGGGATCCTAGTCATATGGGTTGCTTCAATATGGCCTTGGGTTTAGTGCTAGCCTTTGGCCCCGGTCAAATCCCCTTGATCCTCTGTGCATGGCCATGTGTCCTCGGGTTGGTGTAACACCTGCGCACCCCCCTAACTAGCTCATGGTCTAGCTTCTGGTCAGTTAGGATAGCCCCCCCACCAACTAGGGATTATCCCCCAAACACCACACTTAATCAACATAAATATATAATATGCCACATGCCTAAACAAGTAACACGTGCTCTTTGGTGGTTTGCCTATGGTCTATAGTCTGTTGCTCGTTCTAAGGTCCCTGAGTTTGAATCCTGTAGAGGAGGAAACAAAATTTTGAATTGAACCTCATTGGCCACATTCTAGGTGCCATGTGGTGCCCTATGATTGGGCCACATGTCACCCTTTGATTGGTCCATACTAACCAATCACCACACTGTCAGTTGCCTAATCAACACTGCCACACCACAGTCGTACCTACCACGTCGCTATTGTACATGCCATGTGTCTCAACCAGATGATGCATGTCACTGCCATACTAACCATGTGTCATGCTTCCACTGGTTCCATGTCATGTATAGACTGCCTCCGTACAATGCCACGTGTCAAAATCTGTACCATGCCAACTCAACCTGAAAACGTTAAATATGCCTACCACGTGTCAACCTATTGTGCTGCTACGTGTCCCTGTTGACGTCATGCTGACATCACCTACCACATCATGCTAGCATATTTCTGACGTCAACAATATGACCTGTTGAATGTTGACTTTCACTTTTTGACTTTTTTTTGCGTGTTTGGGAAATCTATCAGAATGCAATAACTTTTGCATATGATGTCCATTTTAGAAAAACATTATATGGCCGAAATTAGATCAAGGAGCTAGACACAATGGTCCTGGTTTCACCTGATTCTGAGAAATTTGATTTTTTGGCCTACCTAGATCCATTTGGATCAAGAATACTTGTCACCTTGAGTGTAGGAGACTCAAAAGAAAATCAACGACACTCATTCTTGAGGACAAGACTCCAGGTCCAATTTTGATTGATTAATTTGATAAGATTAAAATTTGCACATGTCAAGTTTGATAACTGTCTCATTACAAGTAAACAATATAGTTGTGATAGAAATCTTTGAAAAGTTTTATACTTTGTAGCATGTGAGGATTATTGAGATAAATGCTTATTGTAATCATCTACCAGAAATAACTTATATCTCCTCTAGAAGAAACTTCTTGTTTTTGTTCCAAGTTACCATGGAGGAATGATTGATCACAACACTAGAAGAGTGTTTCTCTCATTCCTTATTATTTTATTTCTTACTTTTTACCCTTGTTACAGGTAGGTCACAAGTGATATCTTTGAAGGAGCTACTGTGACGATCATTCTCACTATTGTTTTTATTATTATTATAAATATTATTATTTGTGTCTACTATTTCTCCCTTGTTGTTCTTGTTCTAGGCAGGTCATAGGTGATAACCCTGAGGGAGCTATAGTAATGATTACATGAGGCAATATATATTAGATAAGACATGGAGAATACTATCCAAGTTGTATATATGACTGCATACATCAATGTATCGAAGAAGAAGAAGAAGAAGAAGATACTTTTTCTAGATACATAACATCTCATATGGAGACATATCATGAGGAGAAGAAGGCCCCGAAGATGACAAAACATTAGAATAGAAGTCACAGTAGACTTGGTCAATGGATAATGAATCCACCTTGATAGAAAAAAAAAATTGTTTGAAGTCTGACTCAACTTTTCATATTAAGACTTGGTATTCAACACAAAGTATATCCTGTAGAGACTATGATTTTTTTTGTAGACTCAGAAGAAATCAAGACTTAGAGTAAGCCTGATCTTAGAAAGGATCAGATGGAAAAAAGAGACATCTTCCAGGACTAGAAGACAGATTCCATGAGTTGAGAAGACTAGATTGTATCTTCAGAGAACTTTAGGAGACCTGAAATCTCCTGAGAATATTCCCTTGGTTCAGTGACAGAGAAGGAAGCCAGTCAGAAGGATTGGGATACAATTGTTTCCTTAAGACCAGGAGGGAAGTCAATGGTGACTTCCAAGATTGATCTAACAGATCAAGCATGTTGCAGATAACAATATAAATATGTACAAAGAATGATTTGTGTCTAGAGGATTATCTCAGCAAAAGGGAGGAGACTATGATGAGACACTTGCTCCAATAATCAAAATAAGTATATATAGAACAAACATGATTCATTAAAATAAGTCGAAACAATATGAGATTTAGAGCAAGAAAATATGAAAATCCTTGTATTTGAGATTGAGTTATCTCCAGTTCCAATTGGTGTAGTACATGAGTTGGGCCATGGAGACATGAATACAACAGAATATTGAGTTGCCTCTAGAGAAAGAGGATAATCTACCCTCTGTGTCAGTTATTGAGCCACTCTTAGTTTTAGATGAAATTCTTTCCGTGATAGAGTAAAGGAGTTACTCTGAGAGTTCAACTGCCACGGTGAGAATGGAGCCGTCATTCTCAGCTTCAGAGAAGCTACAGGTGCAGAGTCTCAATCCCAGGGGAGAGAGAAAAGGACATACTCTCAGGCAGTGAGACAGATAATGCTTTGCAGAAATCACATAGATCTAGAACACGATTGTGCATATTAAGTTGCAGTTGAGCAAGTGTACCAGGTTGGTACAATGTGATGTGAAAATTTGGTTTTGAAGTATAGGACATGAAGACTCATTTTTGCAAGTTGAAGCAAGCTCCAAGATATTGGTATGGCAAGATTGATAGTTTTCTGACAAGCTTGGGATTTAACAAGAGTAAAACTTATTCTAATCTCTACTTCAAGGTTATGAATGATAAGCCAATTGTATTTCTACTATATATCTAACTAATACTAGGCTAGATACATGCTTTGTTGTGAACACCCTGAGTCAGTATCTGGTGGAGACTAGATGTGTTTACCTTGTAGCTGCAAAGTATGTGATGAGACACCTTAAGGGTACGTTGGACTATGGCCTTTGTTATACTAGAGATTGTGACTTCAGATTGTATGGCTATACTAATTCAGATTTGGATGGAAGTGCTTCAGATAGAAAAATCACTTTAGGATGTTGTTTCAGTTTGGGGTCAGCCATGACTTTGTGGAAAAGCAGGAAGAAATCCAGTATTTCTCTCAGTACGACAAAATCATAATACATTACAGCATGCTCCAATAGTTGTGAAACCATATGGCTTCAAAATTTGTTGACAAGTTTGTTCGATCTAGAGATGGAAGCTACCATGATTCTATGTGATAACCAAAGTTTCATAAAGATCACAGAGAACCCATTGTTTCATGATAAGAAGAAGCACATATAGATCTGGTATCACTACATTCATGACATGGTGCAAAAGGGAGATGTAAAGCTCCAATATCTTGGCACAAATGAGCAGGTTGCAAATGTATTGACTAAGCCTCTGTCTCGTGTGAAGTTTGAGTACTTCCGAGACAAGCTTGGTGTAGTCCAAAAGGACCTCCCTCGAAATGGGGAGTGATTATGATGATACTATGGTATCTTGACCAACAACAAGTATCTCAGTCAGGATTTTATATCCTATGGGATTGATCATCCTTGGGAAGATCCCGAAGGTTTGGTAAGGAGGATCTATTAGAGTACCTGTGCATGTATATTCTAGTTGTGGTCAGTAGTGGTAGCCCAGTTAGGATTTTATATCTTAGGGAATATTATGATTCCAGGGAAAATCCTGAAGGTCCAGTAAGGACGGTATGTCAAAGTAACATGTGGTAGCTCAGTTAGGATTCTATATCCTAGGGAATATTATGATTCATGGGCGGATCCTAAAGGTTTGGTAAGGATGGTCTGTCAGAGTACCACATATGTTATTGTTGTTGATGAACCTGCCTCATTTTGTTGACACATGTAGATGTTGATGTTCCAACTTCATGTTTTTGATGATGTTGATGTTCCAACTTCATGTTGTTGATGATGTTGTTGCTCCAGCTCCACGCTGCATATGATGATGATGTTCAGTTTACACTGATGTTGATTATGAGAAAAAATTTCGATGACCTACATATATGACCGACAATGATCCTGATGTTGATGAAAATGTCCCCTCCTCTTGATGATGTATTGAGTCCAATTAGTTGTTATTAATGTTTTCAATAAAATACCCTTCTTGTTAAGGGGAGTGTTGAAATATTGTAACTTCGAAGAATATTCTACTAAAATTTGAGTCATTATTGTATAGATCAAATCCACTTTTGTGGATTGGTCAAGTTGGGTCTTGTATAAGATCAAATCCCATTTTGTGTATTGGTCAACATGTATTTGTATGGTGGTATTTTTAAAGTCGGCCCCTAGTAATTGTAAAGTGGTTTTAGCCACTTCTAGGAGAAGTCATCTCCACCAAGTGAAGAGTTGCAACCCGAGTGCCACCTCACAACTTGTATTTATATGTGAGGATGGTGTCTCATTTGAACACACACAACATCCATCTCTACAGTGCACAAGTATTGGAGGAGAAACTGCTGCAACCAGGGGTGACATCAAGGAGGGTTTTGGTCTATATCTTGGTATTTCTTGGTTAAGTGGTGCACTACTCTTCCATGTGAAGGAGTAGAGGAGGATATTCTATTCGATCTTTGGTCTATCTATATTGAGGAAGTTTTTGTTGGGTTTTCTCCCCCATTAGGATTTCCCAAGATAATATGTGTGTCTCTATTGTTTCTTTGATTTCCTCTCTTTCAATGACCTCATTTATGCGGCTAATATGATAAATCATTATAATAATAAATAAGAACCGTAACTGCGAGTTGTATAAGTAAAAAATTAACATCCTACATCTACCCCCACTATCTATTTCACTCTCACTCTCCCTCTTTACCCCCCTATCTGTCTCCCTCTCTCTCTCTCTCACTCCTATACATGGTAATACCTAGACATGGCAAGATTTAGACATCACAAGGCATGGAAAGACCTATATCTATACCTTACCTTGACATGCCTTAGACTCTCTCTCTCTCTCTCTCTTGATCTACCCCTTGTCCTTCACTCCCCTCTCTCTTCCACCTCTATTCCACCCTTTCTCTCTCTCGTCGTTGTTAGTCTCAATCTCAGTCTCTCTGCCCCTCTTTCTCTCTCTATTCCCCTTCTCTGTCTCCCTATATATCCCCCACTTCCTCTCACTATCCCTCTCTTTCTCCCTCTTATCCCTCTCATATTCTGTCTCTACCCCTCCTATTTTTCTGGTTGTCCCCTCCCTCCTCCCTCTCTCACACTCTCACACTCTCTCTCCCCCCCCTCATCCCTCTCTCTCTCTCCACATTTGTGCCACTATATCTCTTCTATATCTCCTACATTTACCTCTCTCTCTACCCCCTATCTATTTTCCTTGCTCTCCCTCTCACACTCTCACACACTCTTTATTGCCTTACTATGCCTTTCTCTCTCTCCCTCCCACACACACTTTCTACCCCCCTATATGTCTTCCTCACTCTGCTTCCCACACTCTAACACACTCACTCTCTACCTCCCCTCTTTGTCTTCCTCTCTCTCCCTCCCAAACTCTCTCACACACGCTTTCTATCCCCCCTGTATGTCTTTCTTTGTCTCCCTCCCACACTCACACACACACATTTTCTATCCCCCTTGTATTTCTTCCTCTCTCTCCCTCCCATACTTTAACACACTCACTCTCTACCTCTCCCTCCCACACACACTTTTTACCCCCCTATATGTCTTGCTCTCTTTTCCTCCCACACTCTAACACACTCACTCTCTAACTCCCCTCTTTGTCTTCCTCTCTCTCACTCCCACACTTTCACACACACACTTTCTATCCCCCCTCTATGTCTTCCTTTATCTACCTCCCACACTCTAACACACACATTTTCTACCCCCCTTATATGTCTTCCTCTCTCTCCCTCCCATACTTTAACACACTCACTCTCTACCTCCATCCTTTATCTACATCTCTCTACCTCCCCTCTTTTTCTACCTCTCTCTTCCTCCCACATTATGGCACACGTACTTTCTATCCCCCATTAATCTATTTATATCTCTCTACCCCCCC
>SNQJ01S0153888.1:2645-22694 GCA_010110895.2 Picea sitchensis
GTTTTCTGACTTCATAGAGTAAGTCATAACTGCTTTGACTTGGTCAACCTTTGACTTTGACCAAAAACTCAAACTTGACATCTTAACTTGTTGAGAGTACTAGTAGGCGCACTAGGTTAGGGTGCACTAGGCTATCCAGAAATTAGGTCAATCTCTTCACTTAAGGTTCCTCAACAAGAGGCTTAGGGTTTCGTTGTTGCAACAAAAACTAACTGCAACTGCAACTGTAACTGAGCAAATCCTCCCAATCTACCTTCCAGTGGTTAGACTATCCGAAGATAGTGTGGGCCCATAAACTGTTAGAAATAATAGATGTGCTCGTTTAACCATAGACAATATAGCAATATTGTCACCCAGCCATAGGCTGAAGCCACCCCCGAGCACCTTAACCTTGACAAAGAATGATTTTGGAAGCAAGCCTTTAACCAACCAAGGCTAATGCACCAAGCAAAAATAACCAAGGTTGATTAGAAAATCTAACCATAACCAATAGAAAGTCTGAGCCTAAACCGAGAATACAGATTGCAGTAGCTGCAGCTGCAGCTACTCCCCAAACTTGCGCACTTGCCGAGTTTTTGCAGTGCGCATTTCTTTACTGTTGTAATTTCGAGTTGTGTGTACCAAATGAGATCTAGCTACTCGTATTTATACTGTTTTTCCTGAGTTGTCTGGGCCGACTTCTCATTCTGGAGGATAAATACTTAATATTAAATATTTCCTTGAACCGACTTGTCTCTTAGGGTTATGTTTAATGCTTTAGGGTTTCTCCTTGCTTTCCAGAATATTCTATTCTTGTCAGGGTTACACGTGGAGGTAAATACCTCCCGCAGCTACCATAATATCAACAGATACCCCCTTCAAGAGTGGAATCTCATCATCCAATTCATTATATGTCTTTACACGAGTGAATTTGTCAAGATGATCAAGCTGCCTCTCAATAGTTTTTTCTTTCTTGAAGGATTCAAGAAAGATCACATCTCTGAAAAGGATGCATTTCTTATTTGTTTCATCATAAAGAAGATAGCCCTTGGTGGTATTTGAGTACCCCAAGAATATGCACTTTTGACTCCTTGCAACAAGTTTGCTTATTTTCTCCTTAGGAATAAAGGCATAGCAAGTGGAACCAAAGACCTTGAGATGCTTCATTGAAGGAATGTGGCCATACTACATTTCATATGGAGTCTTGTTTTTAAGAGCATGAAATGTACACCTGTTTTTAACATAAACTGCATATAGAATTGCATCAGCCCAAAACATCAATTTAACATTCTTGAAAAATGTCATGGAACGAACCATATTTAGGAGTGTCATGTTCATTCATTTAGCTACATCACTCTGTTGGGGATTGTATATAACTGTGGTTTGATGTTTTATCCCTTTTTGGTGAATGTATCTTTCAAATTCATTAGATGTATATTATCTTCCATTATCAGTGTGAAGAGAGCCAATACGAGACTGATCTTCATTTTGAATCCATAGATGAAAATTTTTAAATGTTTCAAAAGTTGTTGATTTATCTTTCAACAAATACACCCAACACATCCTTGTGTAATCACCAATAAAAGACATCATATATTTATTTCCATTTGCAGAAGGAACGAGCATTGATCCGCAAAAATAAGAATGAGTTAGTTTGAGTTTTCTACATACTCTTGAAGTAGAATCATGGAATGGATGTTTGTTATGCTTTCCAAGGATACAAGAATCACATTGTTTAAGTTTTATAGGAATAGTAGGCAGCCCAAAAACACCATTCTTTCTCAATATACGAAGGTTGTCATAATTGATATGACCAAATCTAGCATGTCATGAAATATTAGATGGAATTACACGTGACTCATGATGAGAGAGGTATGCAGAACTGTGTGTATGGACATATGTCCCATTTAACTGCAACAATCTTCCATCACCCATTCTGGTCATAACAAGCATTTTATCATAATCGTTTCGTATTTCAACTTTGTCAGTGATCATATGAACAGAGTGGCCTTGTTATTTGATGTGCACAAGGGGAAACAAGTTTATTTGTAGCTCAGGAAGATAAAGTACATAATGCAGAAGAAAATATGGGAATCCAGGAAAATTGAGTCTGATGGTGCTTCAGGTGTAATATATTATTTATGGTCCATATCAACATCCCCTTGTAGTCTTGATACTTCACAAAATATTCCATTCTTACTTTAGTGCATTTCCTTATCATTGGCTATTGGCACTTCAAGCAAAGGATAATGCATTCTCAAATCTCCATTGTCGACATGGTGTTGATCGGTAAGGATAACTATAGAGAGTGGTATAGAAAGATCAATACCACATTGAAATTGAACGACTTGTTCAAAGAGATTTATGAAGAAGCAGCAGTCCCTCAAAGCAACAAAATCACTGAATAAGAAGCCTCAGAATCAAAGTGGAGGAGGAGCAAACAGAGTAGTAGACCTAGTAGCAGACTAGCCATTCTGACCTCAAACAAAGAACATAAAATATGCGAAGACAAAGACCAGAAGGCATATGTTGTAATCTCCACAACAATAAGTGAGGAGGTGAACCGTCATATTGCCTCCATTAGTGATTCCTATGGCACCGTGAAGAGATTGAATGACTTGTATAACACACACTTTGAATTAGAACTCATATAACTAATGTTGAAGCTCTTCAAGGAACCAAAAATCATCATGGCACGTCTCTTCTATGACCAATAAATAACACAGGTACACAGGACTCCCCATCTTGAGTGGAATTTATTTTCGTGTTTTTGTGATGGAGCTTTACCTTACACTCCCTTTCAAAGTGTCTGAAACTTTACTTGTAATGACATTGAGTATGCCACTTATTTCCTCTTTCTCTTGAATATTTTGGTGGCTTCCCATTTCACTCTCATGCATTGAAGGAGCATCTGTATTTTTCTCCAACTTTTGCCTTAGCTGCAAAAGCTTACATTAAAATTTGTGTAGTTCTATACAATTTACTTTCATGAAATGACAATGATCCAATTAGTGTAATCCAGACAATGATCCAATTAGTGTAATCCAACATTTTCATTGTTACCTCTTTGTTTTCCTCTATCACAATAACCACTTAATCCATTTTCATAGGTAAGGATCTAAGTATTTTTCACAAATTATCTGATATGTAATGGTAACTCCATGGGTGTGTGATCAATTATCTCTTAGTGTATAGCCTAGTGTATTAACCTACATAGACCCTAATTATTGAAAAACTTAGTTTTAGATTTGATTATCCATATTTACTATTTCACTGTGCAATATGTATTAAAAATAATTTGTACTAATCTTGTAATCCATAACTAAATGCACGAGATTGCGTTTGAGAAATTAATAATGATCACAATAATAACATAAATATTAAAACTTGAAATCCCAAATAGGGAAACCAACAACAAATGCATCTATTTGGATTTAAACAAATTTTAGATTTAACAATGGCTCTGTACCCTTTTATGTATCTTAGTAATCTGTGAGAAACAAAAATAGAAAGCTCTTATTTCTACCTAAATATCCTTCTTCAATTTACTTTGCATTCTCCTATTTATCTTCATCATTTTCGTTTTTTACAAAGTCAATTTTTCCACCTCCATGTATTTTACAATAGTTTAATTTTTTTATAATTTATGTTGAAGGTTATATTAAAACTTGGAATCCCAAATAGAGAAACCAACAACAAATGCATCTATTTGGATTTGAACAAATTTTAGATTTAACAATGACTCTATAGCCTTTTATGTATCTTAGTAATCTGTGGGAAACAAAAATAGAAAGCTCTTGTTTCTACCTAAATATCCTTCTTCAATTTACCTTGCATTCTCCTATTTGTATTCATCCTTTCGTTTTTTACAAGGTAAATTTTTCCACCTCCATGTATCTTAGAATAGTTTAAATTTTTTATGATTTATGTTGAAGGCTATTGAAAGCGAGTTGTTTTATAAAAAAGTGGTTATAGGATCCCCGTCACTCTCCCTCCCTTGGCCTTTCAAATTCTACATTACTGGTATGTTTGGTCTTGTTTTTCACTTGTGCGAAGTGTGGAAGTATTCTTCTCTCCAACCCACACCCCCAATGACATGTATGCTATCTCTCACATGTAGTTATCTCCTCTGTGTCACACGGTTCGGCTTTGAGTTCGGGTTCACTAACGATTAGGTTTGATTTAGATTCTAATTTTTTGATAAGGTTTGGGTGAGGTTCGGCTCCAGGTCAAATATATATATAGGTGTATATATATAATATTCCCGTCACTCTCCCTCCCTTGGCCTTTCAAATTCTACATTACTGGTATGTTTGGTCTTGTTTTTCACTTGTGCAAAGTGTGGAAGTATTCTTCTCTCCAACCCATTGACTCTGCAATGACACACAAGCATGCTATCTCACATGTAGCTATTCCTCTATGTCACATGGTTCGGCTTTGAGTTCGGGTTCACTAACGATTAGGTTTGATTTAGATTCTAATTTTTTGATAAGGTTTGGGTGAGGTTCGGCTCCAGGTCAAATATATATATAGGTGTATATATATATATTACATATGAGAATTGTATATATATATATATATATATATATATTATAAACTTTTTAAATGAATTATAATATAAAATTTTAGAATTTAATAGTTGATAGAAAATATTATATAATCTATCTTTCTTAACATTTAATGCATAACTGGCTTATCAAATTGGCTTCTGTTATTTACTTATTTCCTAATTAGCTGGGCAACATTTAATGTTAGATATTTTTCTCCCTATTTATAGGGCCTCAACTAAACTTTGAGGCAGAGGACCAGGGTTGATGCTTGAGTGAGATTTCACACCTAAATCCAAACCTGGTGGCGAAGGCCTGAGCGACAAGGGTTTAGGCCTGAGCGACAAGGGTTTAGGCAGAGACCGGAGGCCTGAGTAGCAAGGGGCACAGGATTTGATCGGAGGCCCAAGAAAAAGGTATGCGACTGCACACATGATAAAGGGCGAGGTTGAGGGTTCCGCGAACGACGCGACATCAAGGGTTCAATGAAATTGGATGAATTTAATTATTTTTTTTTGAGATTTACTGAACTTCGAACCTCAAGTTTCATGTTAAAAGAACCCTCTGACTTAGCTTATCCTTGATTTTTTTCCATCTCTTGTGAGGAGTTTGAGATGAAAAGTGAAGAGATATAATCTACTCCAACTCCCGTTCACTCCTCTACATGGTTTATCCCCCACGGGATCCATTGGTGCATATTTGCAAGAAAACAATGCGATATGGAGAATACTCCAACTCCCGTTCACTCTCTACATGGTTTATCCCCCACGATATCCATTGGCGCATATTTGCAAGAAAACAATGCAATATGGAGAATGTGGGTTGACGCATAGGCAATCAATGTGACACTTCTCTGCATTCACATGTCAACTTTCTAACTATTTTCAAGGTCGACTCACAACCTCTCCACAAGGCCTCCAACACTTATTTTAAGCATGACTTTAATCCTTCTTCAACATAATGTCAACCAGATGTTTAACCACTTTGTGAGTTCATATTCTTTATAATCATTTTTTTAATCCCACCTCTCCATTTGATATGAAGGCTTCTCACTTCTTTCTTTTCTCAACCAATTTGCTTGTCTACTCTTTTTTGTATTTTAAAAGAGATATTCTTGCTCTAATTATGTGATTTGATGAAGTAAGACTCAACATGGTTGATGAGACCATATTATTTTTCTTTATTCTAGAAAGTCACATCTTTATCCTATCAATATGGGTTGTCAACATAACTTCACATGCATCTAGTGATACAACTTCACATTCCATTTCATTAGCATAATCAACATTAATGAAAACAATGATCTTGTGTCCCTTAGAGATTTTCATTGTTGTTTTCTCTTGGATACAAACCAACCATTATGATTGTGCTATATCATCAATTTCTAGATCGAGCTCATCTACTAAGAATTAAAAATCAAATAATATTGAGAACCATTGTCAGACAAAGCATTTACCCTCCATTATTTCGTCGAGCTTTGATTTAGAAGGGTGAATTTTTATATTCACTTACACTTCATTGTTGCAATGTGGTGTAGACCATTTTTCCATCCACATGAGAGGTGATTTCTACCTTTGTTTCTCCCCTTTTGGTCACTATGATTGATCCCCTCTTGTATTTATGCCAATATGGACACAACTCCATATGAAGATTCAAGTTGGTCTCATCCATGAATGCATTTCCACATCACAATGTTCACAATGCCTATGGGGAACTTTTTGCTCTTATGTTGTGGCTACAATCTTTTTGCTTTTGGTTTCGCTAATATCTTGGTCCTTTTGTGATAGATCCTTTTCAAAGTCAAATTCAATGTAGAGAGATTTCTTTCCCACCTCATCTATGTTTTACACAATTGACAGTTGTAGTTTCGTTTTAATTCAATGCATCAATGTTTTGCACTGACACATGACTTCGAGATCTTCCTTGTCATTCTTTATCAAAAGTCTCGATCTTTCTAGGTCTTCTACTCCTCTCTAGACCTTGGAACGATGCCTCCCCACTCTTATAGTATCCACTACAATTGTCTACCATACAAGTTGATCACCAAGAGTTTTTGAATTTGGGCTTTATTTCCAATATGATATATAATCACTTAGGATGTAAACCAGTGAATTTCCCTCATGAATCTTAATTGATCTAGAAGTTAAATTTGTTTACCTCTATTTGCTATTTCATTGTGTATTAACATTGATTTTTAATAAATTTACACATGTAAGTAAATGCAACAAATGACGTTAACAAAATCAATCATAATCACAATAATAACATAAACATTTTAGGCTAAAAAACCAAATGGGAAAACTAACAATGAAATATCTCTTTTATGGTTTTAAATTAATCTCAAGAGATTTCTAATTACAATAATTTTAAAGATTTCTTTACATCATGAAAATATCCAAGAAAAATAAACAAGATAAAGATCTAAATTGTGACTAGACATTCTTCACCACCTCAAAGTGTGTCTTCAATACTCCATGAAATAAATCCATTCTATCTTTTGCTTCTACCTCAATTTCCCTTGGAGTCTCTACTTCACATTCAACATATTTTTTACCAGCTCAATTTTGTCTTCTCCATGTGTCTTTTATTTTCATTTCTCAAGGGTATTCAAAAAGCCAACCATTCTCTGAAGAAGCAATTACAAAACTATGAAATTTTTATATATTCTGAACAACAACTATGCTTTGAAATATATATATATTTTCAATTACAAAAACATATAATTCATTAAAAAAAAACTTGTAGATTTTGGTGATATATATATATATTAACAATCTATTTTTGTATTTATATATACTCTGAGTCTTTTATATATATTAACAATTGGCTATTTTTGAATTATATATATATCTATATCTATATATATATATACCCAAAAATAACAGATTGTTGAAATTCTCTATTAAAAAAAAAAAAAAAAACCTGCCTACCCTCCTTCCCTTCGTATTTCATTTTCTACATGATTCCTTCTACTCCCACAATACTGTTCATGCTATCCCCTGGATATACTTAGCCTTGCCTTATGTTCCTTCTCTTGCGCAAAGTATGGGATGCAAAGTGTGAAGCTCCACTCCTCTACATCGCTCGTTCGCCACATTTTCCACCACTCTATATTTGCATTAAAAACAACGTGTGATGCAAGAGCGTGGGGTGGAAGGATATACAAGCCTCTTTGCATCCCCTGCATACTTCCTAAGGCTTTTCAAGGCCGATTGACAACCTCTCCACAAGGTTTCCAACACAGGTTTTAAGCATGGCTTCAATAGTTCTTAAGCACACTCTTAATAAGAGATTCTGTTTCCTTTGTGATCCTCTTTTGGATCAGTGGCCAATTGGTTAACCATGTATTTTTAAACTTTGATCCAAAAAAAAAAAAAAAAACTATTTTATAATTTTTTAAAATAGTTTTTCATTTGAAGATTTTAAAAAAAAATCTATGCATTTTGTGATTGAAGAAATTTGACTTTAAATATGCTTTGGTAAGAACATTACAATATGTTGCAATTTTTCTTAATAATTTTGTTGCATTAATTTTCGAAAAAATACTCACATCTAAAAAACTTTGGATTAAAAACATCACTACTACATCCCTCTTTTCCTCTGTCTTATCATTTATTTTTAATTATGTTAATGTATTCCAACCTTGGGGCTTCTCACGTGAACTGTATCCCACACATATTGAAAGGCTATCAATGCTTTCATTTCTATTTCCCAACATTTGTAGTGTTATCCATTAAATGATGGAACTGATAGTGAAGTTTTATAGCTACTTTCATTGATTTTCTATTAATTTTCTGATATTGAAAACCTACAATTAATAGCCAATTTATTGATCTCTCAACTTGAATCAAATATCAACTGAAAGAAAACAAAACAATACATATTCACTACACTTCAAAACTACTATTGTAGATGAAAGATTTATCCTATAAATTTCATACAAAATGGTAATGCACAACACAAAATCTAATGGCATCCCTTAACAATGATCTTCTCTTCTCTCTTCTTTAATGATTATATCAATATTAATAATAAAAAAATTACTAAAAATAACAAACTTTAATCAACCAAATCTTACTTAAGTTAAAATCTTATCTACATTTTCATCAAAGTGATCTATGCTTTATAGACTTATTCAATTACAACATTTTTTAAGAAACTAATTATTACATCACAAATTGAAACTAAACTCAATAAAATGCTTAAATTAAACATTAAGTTTTCAATCCTTCATTTATTGATCAAATAAAGTAAATCTTAAACCCTTTCCATTTCTTTCACCTTGTCTATCATGGTTTTCATTGTCCTTGATGTAATATGTAATAGGTGTTCCACAATTACTAAGCCAATCCACATCAATTTCACTATTATGTTCCTCTTTTCTATCAAATACTGAAGTTTTACTATCCATCCTTTACAAATTGAGGGTCAAAACCTATCATTCCATTATACCCTAAATTTTCATATCAACTATGTGATTCATAAGGTTAGTGGTTTATAAATTAATCAGCCACGCCTACATTTTAGTCCTCATACATTATCCCTCACTTTTCCTTGAATATTATGTGGCTTTTTCATATCCATCATCCTTCTTGAATGAATTTTACCTCACCTAGCTTGTTGTGTACAACAAACATTCATTTGTTAACAACCTTCACTTCATTATCATCTCCAAGCTTCACTTTACTTTTTATTATTTCACCAAGTTTTTAAAAAAATCATTTTCCATCGTATGATTTGAGCAACTACAATTAAGTATCCTTATATAATCCTACAACTTACCTATCATAAGAAAAATAAATGTATTATATACATTGGAATCTTCTTCACCTTCATTGAAAGTTATCTTATTGTTTTGTGTGTTTGTTTGCACTCCCTTTCAAAATGTCCAAAACTTTTACAATAATGACCTAAAGTATGGCATATATATATATATATATATATATATATAATAGATTCCATGACCTCTTCCACTTGAATAATTAGGTGATTGCCCCTTTCTCTATAAAAGACTAACAATATAGTTGTGTTCTTCTCCAATTATTGCCTTCAATGAAAAATCTTGAAATAAACTTTTTAAAGCTCTATCAAATCTAATTCCATGAGATGAAAATGATCCCATAAGGTTTTCCAACTTCATCATTGTAAAACATTTTTTTTCTTCTATTGTAATAATTACATAATTCAATTTCAATAGAAGTGATCAAATAATTTTTTCACAAATTATCAAATATGTAGTGCTCTCAAAGTGGGTGTGCAACCAGTTAATAATGTCTTAAACTCAAACAGAAAAATAACCTTCTCGTTGTCCTTCATTTGAAAATTCTCGAATTCTCTCTACACATTTTATAACTAAATCAATTTATGTTACCCATGCTTTGGTAAACATGCTCCAATATGTCGCAAGTTTCCATGGCATTTTTTGCTGTAAAAAATTTAAGAAAAATCTCACATCTAGAGCACTTTAGATTGAAAAATTACCACATATTTCTTATTCACTTGTCTCTTATAATTTCTTTATTGTGATGTTAATGCATTCTAATTTAGTGTCTGAAGAAGTCATTATTGCATGCTTTAGCTTGATAATTAACATTGTTCAGTACAGGTACCAAAATTACCTTGCAACTACAGGTGATCAAGATAGGGGTTTTAGGCTTGGTTATTTCTTGTTATTTGATCCCCTGAGGTTACCATAGAAACCTCCTGGTGGAACTCTTTCATTATTAAAACAAAGGAAGATCCTACTTAAATAACAGTGGTAATTTCTTGCATAGTTACACAAAATTTAGAAATCTTATGAAAGACTTTGCACAAGTACAAAACTTGTGATAACAGGGAACAAAACATATTTTGAACTATGTCAATTAAACATATCATCTTTTTCTACAATACTATTCAAAGGATAAGTTTCTTTCACTAATATTACTTACTCAGATATGTCAATGGAACATCTCATCTTTTTCTACAATACTATTAAAGGGATAAGTTTCTTTCACTAATGTTACTTACTCAGATTGGGTTAATAGAAAGTCCACTTCTAATTATACTTACAAACTTAATTCTTATGCAGTGTCATGATCAACCAAAAAGCAATATACTATTTCCCTTTCATCCACCACATCCACCATCGGGCAAAATATCGTGAGGTTGTTAATGTAACACAAACAACAACGTGTAGCCAGATCAATCTTGGTAAGCTGCCTCTTCCACAACATCACCCGACATTTTTGTATCGTGATAACCAGATTGCCATGCACATAACATGAAATCCTTCTTTTAATGAGTGGAGAAAGAATATTGAGGTTCATTTATATCATATTCAGTAGCTTATTCATGATGGTGTTATCGATATACAGTTCTGCTGATGACCAGCTAGTTCACATCTTGACTTCTTCCCTTATGGTCAAATCTCAAGTTAAGGGGTGATGTTGCCATGGAGTACGTTGTGTTGACATCAGCATGCAGTTATTTTCAATTTGCATATGCTATGAAACAATGGAAGATCATCTTTCCATATTTTGGAGGTATCTAATCCTCATGGGTTGGAAGTTACTTGGAATTATCTCCAGCGAATCTTTCAATATTTTGGAAGTAACTAATCCCCATGGGTCGGAAGTTAATTGGAGCTATCTCCAGGTTTTTATTAATATGCTTTTTTTCATCAATGTTTCCTGAAATGATAGAGGTATTTTTCTGTGCCTCGATTTGCTGTTAGTAACTCCGGTGCTATTATTCTTCCTGGTTTTTCTTCTTAAAAAACAATAGCAATGGGATGCAGCTTTTAATGTTGGAAACCGTTGAATTTAGAACAACTGTATGGAGCCAATATATTTTTGTCGCCAACCGAAAAATGAATATATTGAGTCCATCACTCCTGTCGCATTGCAGGAACAGCTGTAAACAGCTTTGCAATCTCAGTGTAAGTCTATCATTATCTCTAGGAAAAGGAAAAGCATTGTCATGAGGATATGAAGAATTCCCCAGCCACCGTATCAGTAAAGGAAACTGTTCGAAGTTTGACCTTGGCCCATATAACTCTATTATCATCGGCTACCAAATGCTTATTTCGAACATAGAAGATCAATCAGAAACCCTAGATTTCGAAATTCCAATATATCAGCCGGGTAATGGCTTACCATTCAGCAGTGGACAAGTCACACCGCTGCAGACTGCGGTTATGCCCTAAACACTTGACATCTCTATGGAAATACCGTTTACTAATCAACCAACCGACTTGTGAAGGGAAAGAGAGCAATCAAACATTTATACAACAAAGCAAGCGAATAGTTAGGGTAAATGCGCATTAACCATACATACCTGGGATTGGCAAACTCATAGAGCTTCCCTCTTGGAGAGAAAACAATAAGTGCTACTTCGGCATCACAGAGCACCGAGAGCTCGTAAGCTTTCTTCAGCAGCCCGTTCCTGCGCTTAGAAAAAGTAACCTGCCTGCTGGTATCATTCTCAATCCTCTTCATCTGGGTTTTTCCCCTCACCATTCTCGTCTTCTCCTCTCCCTTCCCCTTTTCCTCAAAACACTCCATCAACACCCATAGGTAGATCAGATCAGGGGAATTTGAACATCACCCACTATAAAAAGAGAGGCATTAAAATTGAGACCCAGTCATGGATGATACTGATGACCGTACCAGCTCTTGAACCCAGAACTTCAGAATCCAATGATAGAAAGGCCAAAAATAGTAATTACAGAAGTACTCAGCCCGTCTCCCATCAGAGGAATACTCGTGAGCTTCTATGGCCAAAAAACGGATAATGGCATCGATCTACCTCTAAATACTGGCACGCGGGTCTAATTTAGACAATTTCCATTACAGTTTCTCCCGGATTCTGTCACATCCAATACCTCTTTTCGAGTCGGTACGATATAACATGAAAATGAGACAGTACCGAATGTGGACCGAAATCAAATGAAACGCTGTCGTCATTTTCACTTCGTTCACATGACAAAGAGTACGAATTGTTAAAAATTGTATTCATATATTACTCCAATTTATACGGTGTCCTTACCATTTACTTATGTGTTTCCATAACCAGCACCTTCAGTGGGTTGGTGCCTCCTATATTTCATCCCCTCAAACCTTGAGCGGACTTTTCCTCGGCTTGCTCTACCGTCAAATATTTAATTTGGCAATGTTCTAAACGTTTTGTATTTTATTTCTGTCATTTTTTTCTCACTAGTTTAGTACAACAAAATTTGGTTAGAAATTTAGACAAATAATTGAAATTGTAAATTCAACCAAATTTGGTTAGAAATTTAAAAAAATAATTGAAACTGTAGATTTCAATGAATTAGATTGCATATACAATACCATTACAGAATTTATACCATTACAGAATTTAGGTGATAAACTTTGGAAACCATAAAAAACTTCAGCCATTTAAACTACCGGATTCTATTTGGGCTTAGCCTAAACTTTTTACATTTTTAGTGTTTTCGAGATTTTTTTTCATCATAATTTAAAATTTAAGTTTTATGAGTCGTGAAGAATGATTTAAAAGTTAATAAAACTAAATAATATAAATTTAAAGTTTTTTCATCCATTTAAAAAAAAAAATTCTTTTATTTCATATTAAAATATTAATTTGCCAAAAAAATTATCAAACAAAAATAAATTTTATATAAAAATTTCAATTTCCCTAATTTTATTTAAAAAAACATCTAATATTTAAATTTAAATTAAATTAAATACTTAAATCTATAAAATTTTAAATTTGTATAGAGTAAAATTCTAATAATAATATGAAGTTTTCTTTCTAATTTAAAAATGATATAAAAAATAATTTAATAACATAATTTATAAAATAATATATTGGTTTTTCAAAATCACAAATAGTACCCTTGCTCATAATATATTGCTTTTTCAAAATCACAAATAGTACCCTTGCTCACTTAGTGATAAGAAGAATGGGTTTTAATGTTTTTAATCATATTTATAAGATATTTGTAACTAAATAAATAAATTATTCAATCTCTAAACCAATAATAAAGTCGAGGCTTATGCCTTTTTAAAATGTATTCATTTGGCAAAAGCAACGACAAATTCAAACACTACGCGTAGTAGGAGATTCAAAGACGATGATAAGAATGATGATCTTGGATTCTGATTCAAAAAATATGAGTCTAAATAGGGTCATAGACAGAATCCGCCTCTTCTCGAGGACCTTGAAGGTTTATTTTTTTCATGTCCTTAGAGGTAATAATGTCGAGGCTGATAAAATGGCCAACTTGGTCATAATAAAACCACCTGGAACCTTAGGAGTGGATGATGAGGGATGTATACCCCCCCCCTTAATGATTGTTGCTTCCAATATGACCAGGACCCACCGCACGCTGGGGAATTCAGGGGGCAAACATAGACCCTGCATGCGATCTGACATGTAGGGAAGGAAGTTGGAAGGAGTTAAGGCTCGACAAGTGATAAAACATGTTAATGAGAATTGGTATGCCCACTTCATCAAGGAAAGGGATGGAAACTTCACCCGCTTAGTTGACCTCGTGAATAGCATGCAGATGAAAGCTTCAGATCAGATGTGTCGAGTGTGTAGCAAGCTCGATGCAGCGTGGAGACGTTTGGCTAACGATGTTTTCAGTCCTTTGTTTGGGTTTGCAAAGGATCCAAGTACAATGACCCAGGCAAGCCGAGTACTTCCGAGATCTTCTCATCATTCTGTGAATTGCGACCTTCCCTTTCTATCTGTCATGAATTTTCTAGTGTTTGTGACTTGGCGCGTTATAAATCAACGCTCCCAGCTTGACTTCCCTATATTGTGATCTTCTCAAACTCTCCCTGGGTTTTTTCTGGTGTCTGTCCTCTGCTCCTTCTTTGATTTCTCTCTTGCATCCCCTCTGAGCCACTCTCTATGTTTTCCATCTTAGCTCTGCCTGGGCAAAGCATCTTCCCTTTCCACCCTCGGGCCCCTTGTTTCCATGTTCACTTTTAGGTTTTGGTGTGTCCCCCCTCTCCACACTCTTTTCAAGTGCCACCACCATACCAGCACCATGGATAGCAGACAAAATTCTCTCAAGGCGTCAAGGGCCACGAACTCTTTCGATTATATTGCACGACAATGACAACACGATTCAGAAAAGGAATTTTTTGGGTTCCAAAGAATGAGAATTCATCAAGGAAAAATACAGTCCACGATAACTTTCGAGCTGGAAACTCTCTCACAACACAGGCATCTCATTGAAAGAGTGTAGGACAAAGTATTCACCCAATGCAGCCAAATTGAGGACGAGCGCAGCCAAATGGAGAACGTGCAAGGACGTATGGATCAGATGAAGAACAACTATAAGAAAACCAACAACCCCCAAAACACTCAAGAAGCTTCAAAAAATCTCTCAAGAGCCACTGTGAATCAAGTTCCAGACCTAAACGAGCCAACAATCGATGCAAATTGGGAGCAACATGAACATCCGGAGGTCAAAAAGGAAACAACCAGACGATATTGTAATTTTTAAGAGTTATGGTTTGTTTAACAATATGCATAAATGGATTTTTTTATAAGTTGTATTCCACGAAATACAACAAAAATGTTATAGGTAGGAAAGTTGGCAAATCTGTGGACACAAATTTTTCATAGAAACTGAATTTCGAAGGACTATCAATGCCTTTTTTTGTACTACATTAGATTTATCCACACCTTTTTAATTCAAATTTTCCGAGTTCTTGTAAAAACAAAAAATAGTGGCATAACCATTCATACATAGTTTATAAGCATCCTTTTATAAACTTGACATTTCTATGTAAATTTGCATAATCTAAATAAGTCTACATGTTGATAATATGTGTATAACCCATGATTAGAATATCAAATATCAAATTTAGTGTTTATTAGGTTATAAGTTTGTACATTAAAAATTATTATTATAATTAAATAATAATTATTATTTAAAAAAAAAATTATTGAATATAGTTTGGGTAGCTGGGAGGAATTATTGTTACCCTCTCCAAGGAGGTTGAAGAACCACATGTTAAAAAAAAATTACTGTTATCAAAATATTGATATAAAAAAATACATAAAAATTGAATTAGATATTACATTAATCATTTTACATATAAATTTAAAAATTTTCATATTTACAGGATTATTTAATCATTGCGCTTAAATTATTATTATTATTGTAAAAGATATATAAAATAAAGATAAATAAGATTTTTTATTTCCATATAATATTTATACTATATTAAATATAATTCTACTATAATTTTTCCACAAGGGTTACCAAATAAAATGAATAATTTTTTTTCCAAAAGAAAAACACTTAAATTTTATTAAGAAAAATAAAAATTACATTCTGAATAATACATACAGAGAACATGAATTTAGTCTAAAATTGATTTCAACCTCAAGAGGAAGAAAATCACAACAAAAAATGGCCCTAAAAAAGCATCCCCAGTAAAAATGAAGTCTACAGGGAGAATAGCCACCAATCTCAGCCAATAAAATGACACAAGAAAAGCAGAAAGAGAACCTGGACAGACCAATCAAGAGAGGAAAAAAAACCCCACCAAACACAGGTTTAGAGGGACAACAGGAGAACTTGCATTTACGGAAAAAGAAACTAGAAACCGCTTGCCCTAAACAGACCTCAAAGTGTTGACCCGGCTCCTCAAAAATCAATACCGCACACCCAGAAAAGAAGGACCTCAAAGTTTTGAATCAACCCCCGATGAGAAACCCCATCCTCCACTCCAAAACCTAGACCCAAGGGGGACGCAGGGATCCCCAACCACCAAGACAACTGAGAAAAGCCTGACATTGCATCGAGACCTGAACAAACCAGTTGGGATGGATTGGTGAGTTCCAATCCCAAAGAAAACTTTTGAAAACTCCCACACACACTAAAGGATGAAGAAAAAATTACCAGCAACCTACAGACGATGGAACAGGCTCCTTAAAATAGATCTGAGATTAATATTTCAGTAAATAAAAGCATTATTTGATGCCCCCGCAGACCCACCCACGAGCTTGACTGCAAATCTCAACCAAAATGGATCCGCTCCAAAGGCGCGACCTCCAAAAAAAAAAGGGTTCATGCTGGACCTGCAAGAAAAATGCAACGACAACCAAAGACCAACTCCCTGTAGATGAAAGAAACATAAAAAAAGTGCATGATATGGAGCATAAGGCAACAACCACAAGCCAAAGCACAAATATGAAGAAAAGCGGACCAGATCCACTCCTGGGAGAGCGTGTCCACCAGAAATACACCAGAATAAAGTCTGAACCACTTTAGAGGGAGCGCGACCACCACTAGAGAAATCCCCCACTATCCATTGAGTTCATAGGGAGGAGGACGTTATAACAAGAGGAGGAAAGGCGTGGAGCCTATGTCTCGGGTTGCGGCTAGGGAAACCCTAGCCGCATAACCCGTTTCCTTAACAAAAATGAATAATTATTTATATAATACATAAATAAATGCATTGTGTTACATCTCAATCCATATTATTTGTTATTTAAATAATAAAGATATACATATAAAATTAGCAATATGATTAATTAAAATTAAAAAAATGTGTATTTGAAAAGTGATTTACTTCAGTTATTAGAAAATGTTATTTAAATCCATGTTTATAAAAATTGTTTCCTCCTAATACACATATCGAGTCTCGTGGAATAAATATTCAATCCATTAGGTGTGTCATTGGGGCAAGTCTCGAGTTCATATACTATCACTCAACACTCAACTCCCCCATCTAGGCCAACTCCTTGTCTATGCAAGGGATGTTGATATTATGGTAGTTGTGGGAGGTATTTACCTCCACGTGTAAACCTTACGAGAATAGAATATTCCGAGAAGCAAGAAGAAACCCTAATTAATTGGTTAATAACCCTAAAAGACAAATAGGCTCAAGAGAATGACTTGTATTAGGTTATTAGACTTCAAGAAAAGAAGTCGGCTAAAGGAAATGTTATATACTAAAGAATTAGTAACCAGAATTAGGAGTCGGCCCAGGCAGTCTACTAGAAATAATATAAATACAGGAGGCCAGTCTTCATTCTGGCCAACATTCTCAGAACTGCAGAAGCAGCACTCGTGCGCACTGCAGTTGGCTAGTTTGTGCACAAGTTTGGAGGAGAGTTGTTGTTGCAGCTGTTGCAACTAGCATANNNTGGACTGTCTCTTGGTTATGGTTTCGACTCTCTGATCAACTCTTGTTACCCTTGCTTGGTGCGCTATCCTTGGACAAAAGTTCGCCACCTTTGTTTGGCTATCCAGCCTAGGTTTTTCTTCCGAAATGATTCTCTATCAAGGTTAAGGTGGTTAGGGGTGGCTTCATCCTATGGTTGGGTGACAATATTGTTATATTGTCTTTGGTTAAATGAGCACATCGATTACTTTCTATCAAGTTATGCACCCACACTATCTTCGAATAGTCTAACCATTGGAAGATAGATTGGGAGGATTTGCTCAGTTGTAGATGCAGTTGAAACTAGTTTTTACTGCAGCAACGAAATGATACCCTACATCTTCCATCTTAATTCGTCTAAGAAGATGTACGATGCCCTAAGAAACCTCTTCTCAGCCAGAAACATTGGACAAGTAATGAGTCTGAAGAATGAGCTCTGTGACATGAAGATGAATGATCATGACAGCATAACATCATACTTTGTGAGAATCTCTCAATTGAGAGATCAACTACAAACTATTGAAGAGATCATTTCAGAGAAGGAACTGGTAAATATAGTACTCAATGGTCTTTCCCAAGACATGGGATCCATTTTCCGCAAGCATGAACACACGGAAGGAGTATCCTACATTTGAAGAACTTTGGACTTGTTGTGAACAAAAAGAATAAAGGATCAGTGCAAAAGAGAAACCCCAAAATAAATACGATGATCAAGCTGTCACAACAAGGTTCAATAATTTTAGGAATAAAAGGAAGTTTGGCTCCAGGAAGAAATCAAATCAAGAGAAAAATATGACAAAAGTACAATGCTTCAACTGTCAAAAATATGGTCACCACAAGAATCATTGTCACGAGCTAAAGAAAAGGAAGGAAACACATGAAGCATCAGTTGCCGAAGAAAGGGAACCCTCAAAGAGGACCAAGAAGGATAAAATAAACTTATTTTTCTAAGACAAGGTAACAATTCTCTTCAGAGTACTTGTACATACCATGTTTACATAGTTTTTGTACATATCTTGCAGACCTATTTCTTAGAAGATAATATGTTCTAAGAGAAACTATACCTATGGAAGAACAACAAGATAAGGATTGTTATCACAATAACTACAAGTCAGACAATACACATGAAAGGATGAAGTACATCAACAACCCCTAGTAACAATTCATGTGGAAGTTATTACATAAGTAACAACTGCAAGACAAGACGAAATCATAATCAATCTTGAAGAAACCTCAAAGAAGTAAAGATAGAAAGAAGTTAACAATCAAGAGGAAATTGGAAAATGACTTATGACACATTGCAGAAGGCAATAAGGATGAAGACGGAAGCGTGGGCTCTCTTAGTTTGAGGGAGTTGATTACAGAATTCCAAAAGATGAGCATGCATTCTTGCATGAAGCAAGGATTAGAAGGGAGCTAATCCTAAATAATATGATCCATTAAAGATGATGAAGTATCTATCCATGTTCCCATCAATGGTAGCAACCATGAAAAGCAACACGTGTTCAATTTGACTTTAGAACAAGTCCTCTTCGAAAAGAATCCTTAAAGTATCCCTGGTTGTCCATCCACATCCATGATCTTATGATGAAAGGAAGAAGTTGGAATCTTCAGGGCATGAAATCTTTAGAAAAATCCATGGACCCATGAGCTAAAGAAAAACATGAGGAAGAACATGAAGATTCCAAGAGAGAAGGAAAATCCAGAACAACCAGTCATTGTATCGAGAATCAAAAGATTACCAACCCGATCTAAACTCACTAAAATAAATCAAGCAGAGGAACCGATGAAGAACAGTGTGTTAACTCCTCTAATAAATTAGTGGATTTATTTCTATTCTAGGTGATAGGTTGTGACCTCAAGTCATATTTTGAAGTTTTTGCAATCATTAAGCTTAGGTTTTTGGTTCTGTTTTAGAAAATAATGTGGTCCATGAAGTCTTCTTTTCCAAAATTTCCATATTTCATTTTCAACAGCTAATTTGTGTTCGAAAGTTGGATGTGCGTTGAGGAAAGTTTCGACTTCCCACAACTAAGGGACACTTTTCATTAATGGGTACGCTGTTGAAAGTGGTCAATCTCAAAAGGTTTGAAAATCAGTTCACGGGTGGCGCGTTGTGGAAAGTACACGCTTTCCGCAGCTAAGGAGCGGTTCAAATTGATATGGCGCGCTGTGGAAAGTGAATGCTTTCCGCAGCTAACAGGGGTTTCCAAAATGAGGCGTGCGCTGGTGAAAGTGGCAAGCGAGCGTTGGCAGAGGCGTTCTCCACGGGCCGTTGCTGCACAATACGGGAATCACGTGCGTGATATCCACGTATGACAGTAATCATGATGTGATCACCCCCACGACAGAGTAAATCCAAGACA
>SNQJ01S0153890.1:26280-40100 GCA_010110895.2 Picea sitchensis
CCTTAGTATCCTTGAATATACCAACAATTGCTATCAAAGTAGGTCCTTCAAGAACAATCTAACCACAAGAAGGTAGATCATGGATTGCACTAAAAATGGAATGTCATTGTTTGATGTTTAGAACTATGCTTTCTGGAGCAGAAGGATGAGAAGATTTTTTCAAGCAAGGGGATTTGATGTATGGAAATAGGTAGTAAATAGATACAATACACTTGCTTCTCCCCCAATAGATGCAGTTGGAAAAATAATCTATGAAAACAATTCGAAGGCTATGAATGTTATTCTAAGTGGTCTGGTTGATTCAGTATATGTCAAGGTTATACATTGTGACTCTACAAAGGAAATTTGGGACAAACTTCAAAATGTTTACGAAGGATATGCCAAAGTCAAGGGGTCCAAGATTCAAAATTATAGAGGTCAATTTGAATATCTGAAAATTAGGGAAGATGAAGATATTGCATCTTATTTTCTACAAGTTGATGAAATAATGAACGTTATTAGAGGACTGGAAGAAGAAATTAAAGGTTTGGTAATTTTTCAAAATATACTAAGTCTCTTTCGATGATATTTGACCCTAAGATCTCATCTCTAGAAGAAAGACAAGATCTATATAAGCTAAGTATGGACAAACTACATGGTATTCTTACAGCTTATGAAATGAGAATAGAACAGGAAAATCCATCCAGAAGGGAAGCAACTTACAAATCATCCAAGGAGACAGGGAATAACAAATCAAAGTCAAAACCATGCTCTAGTTGTAGTGATATTTCAGAATAAGAAAAAGCCAACTTCATGAGAAAGTTGAAAAGAGGAACTGGAAAGTACAAAGGTGAGCTTCCTTTAAAATGCTTTAATTGTGGTAAAATTGGTCATTTTGATTCCAAATGTCCTTATGCTAGGATTTTAGATAGTGATGAAGAATACGTTCCCAAGAAAGAAAATAAATATCAGAAAGGAGACAAGAAAAGTCTTCAAGAAAATTATCTACTCAAGAGAATATAGTTCCTCGTCTGATGAGGATAATGATATTGACAATGACTCAGAAAGGGTGTTATTTATGGAAATGGAAACTCAAGAAGAAACCCTTGAAAATGATAAAGAAGATTATGAAGAATAAGGTGAAGTGGATCTTGAGGTAGAACTAATTAGTTTCTTAAGTGATCTAAGAAGCGAAAGGAAGAAAAACAAGTTACTCACGGAATAAATAATCAAGCTAAAGTAGTGTTCTCAAAAACCTAACAAAGCTCTGAAGAAGTACAATAGATTATCATAAATCTAAAGGTTCAGTTGGAAGAATTCAAAGTGATTGAAGAAACACTCAAAAATCATTTGGAAGAAAAGGAGAAAATAAAAGAGAGTTTTGAAGCTGAAATAGTCTCACTAAGGAAGGAACTTCAGAAGAAGGACATACAACAAAACTTTGGTAACAACACCAAAATACTGGAGGAAATCATTAGTAGTCAAAGATCATGATATGGTAAATATGTATTGTGATACAAACAATATCATACTGATAAGGGTTCAAGCTCCATGATGATAGGAAAAGAAGCAAAACAAAGAAGTTATGCAAAAACTATCAAAGGTTCCATAAAGAAGGAAGAATGAAAGCTTCCAAAGGAGTATAAGCATAATCGGGAAATAATGAATCAAGAAGAAGATCATCCACTCAGAAGAATGCAGAATCTACAACCAACAATGAAAAGGAATCAAGAAGAATATTACAGAAAAACTACACAACCTAGAAGTTCTCCTACACTCAGGTACCAAACTATCTTTCTTGTATTTTGTTATTCCTGCAATAATTTTGGGCACAAGGCTATAAATTGTAGAGCCTATGATATAAACATAAGAAACTATGGAGGCTCTCCTAAGAATGACTATCTCAGAAAGCCTTATGAAGTTTATGATAAAAACTATAACAATTTTGGCTCTCTGAGTAATGAAATATAATGCTACAAATGCAATAATTTTGGACACATAGCCAAAAATTGCATATTGATGGTTCCTTTGAGGGAAATAAAGCAGGATTCCAATAACCATGTAAAAGAACCATAAAGGATCTGGAGAAAGAAGCAAGATGAATTGAATATTGAGGAATGTGGGATTTCTCTACAAGCCCAAAGAAAAACAAGTGAATGGTGCATTGACAGTGGTTGTTCAAAGCATATGACAGGGGACAAGAAAAGGGTTTTAACATTGAATAAAGAGAAGGAGGGATCAGTCATGATTGGTAATGACAACTCAGCCAAAATCATAGGAAAAGGCACAGTCAAACTTGGAAGAAAAGATTCCATGGTAGAGAATGTCCTACTTGTTGAAAATATGAAGCATAATATACTAAGCATGATCCATATGTGTGATTAGGGACACACACTCAAATTCAACTCACAAAAATGTGAAATAAGGAAAGAAGGATCGGACATATTAGTGGCAAAAACAACAAGGACTCCAAATAACATATACATCTTGAATGAGATTGGAAAGGAAAGATGTTGCTTGGGAAAGGAATATGAAAGTTGGCTCTGGCATAGGAGAATGACATATACACTTTGAAAATATTGTCAAAATAAGCAAGAAGGAAGTTGTAATAGAAATGCCTGAGATTACAAAACCAGTAAACACTATGTGCAAGCACTGCCAGCATGGAAAACAAACAAGAGTTGAATTCAAGACAAAGAAATACTATAAAACAAAACCATTGGAGATTGTACAAAATGATCTATGTGGACCAATGAGAACAAAAGGGATGGATGGTGAACAATAATTCATGTTTCTCATTGATGACTACACAAGAATGACCTGGGTTTTTTTCCTCAAGAAAAAATCAGAAGCATTCGAATGTTTTAGGATATTCAAGGAGCTTGTTGAAAATGAGACTAGTTTGAAAATGAAGTTCCTAAGATCAAATAATGGAGGTGATTTCACATCAAGAGAATTCAAGTATTTTTGTGAAGAGCATGGAATAATAAGACAATTCTCAACAACTAGAACACCTCAACAAAATGGATTTGTCAAAAGGAAAAACAGTATTGTACAAGGAATAGCTAGAACCATGTTGAATGATTATAAGCTAAGTGATATCTTTTGGGTACAAGTTGTACACATAACCATTCATATCTTGAACAAACGATTTCTTATAAGTAACAATGATAAGACTCCATATGAAATTTGTAAGGGAAGACCAACTAATGTCAAGCACTTTAGATGTTTTGGAAGCAAGTGTTACATAGAAAGGGAAGATAATATTGGAAAATTTGACTCTAGGGTAGATGAAGGAATACTTGTTGGATACCCATGAAAAATCAAAGCATACAAGTACTATACCCTAATACTAAAAAACATAGTGGAAAACATCAATGCAAGAGTTGATGAAACAAATTTGTTGAAGAATAGGAAAGAAAGAAGAAATTCAAAAGAGCGGGAAGAAGAAGTATAAGAGGAAGAACAAGAAGAAGAGAAGGAGCCACAAGCATAGCACAAAGAAAGGGAAGACAACTAGAAATAATTTTACACACCTTCCAAGACACCAAAGCATCGGTACCAAAAGAATCATCCACTAGAACAAATCATTGGGGATAAAGGTGTTGGAGTAGAAACCATAAGAAGTACACAAGAATGTACGGCAGATCAAGGAAATTTCTCTATATTGTCCACAGTCCAACCAAGGAAATTTGAGGAAGCTAGTAATGATGAGCATTGGATCAAGGCCATGGAAGAAGAACTAAATCAAATAGATAAAAATGATGCATGGGAATCAGTTCCAATACCTAAGGGAAAAAATGTGATTGGTACAAAATGGGTGTTCAGAAAAAAACTAAATGAAGATGGACAAGTAACCAGAAACAAGGCAAGGTTAGTATGCAAAGGATATGCTCAAGTTGAAGGAATAGACTTTGAAGAAAAAATTTCTCTTGTGGTAAGAATGGAATAAATCATAATTTTCTTGGCTTATGCATGCTCCAAAAGGATCAAAGTAAATCAGATGAATGTAAAATCATCTTTTCTAAATGGAAAATTAGAAGAAGAGACCTACATAGAATATCCATAAGGGGTTGTACTATCAGAAAAGGAAGACTATGTTTGAATATTGAAGAAATATTTGTATGGACTCAAGTAAGCACCTAGAGCTTGGTACTCAAGATTGGACGGGTAGTTACAACAACAAGGATTCATAAAGGGAAATGAAGATAGTAATCTATACATAAAAAGTGGATCAATATAGCCTGATTATCATTGAAGTATACATTGATGACATCATATTTGGAAGTGATGATGACAGGATGAGTCATATGTTCTCCAAGGATATGCAAAATGAATTTGAAATGTCCCTACTTGGTGAGTTGACTTTCTTCTTGGGACTCCAGATATCTCAGCTAGATGAAGGAATATTCATTTCCCAAACCAAGTACATCAAGAAAATGTTGAAGAAGTTCATAATGGAAGATTGTAAACCTATAAGTACTCATATGGTGACCAATTGAAGTTGAGAAAATATGATGAATATAAAGAAGTAGATCAGAGAATATATAGATCGATGATTGGAATTTTACTCTATGTGACAAATTCAAGACCATATTTGATACAAGCAGTTGGATAGGTCACAAGATTTCAAGCAGAACTAAAGGAATCGCATGTTCTAGAAGTGAAGAGGATCTTCTGATATCTCAAGGGAATAACTGAGTTTGGTTTATGGTATATGAAATCGAATGAGTTGACTATGGTCACCTACATAGATGTAGATTGGGCAGGAAGTATTGATGACACAATAAGTACAATTGGAGTAGCATTCTACTTGGACGATTGTTTGGTGTCCTGGTTGAGTAAGAAGAAATATTTAGTATCTTTATCCATGGCAGAAGCAGAATATATTGCAACAGTCGTTTGTTGTACTTAGGTCCTCTAGATGAAGCAAACCCTACAATACATACAAGTAAAATATGATGATCCTATTCTTATTTTTTGTGACAACACTAGTGGTATAAACATATCCATGAATCTAGTGATGCATTCCAAAACCAAACATATTCCTTCATAGAGGGGCTTCCGCAGTGCAACATATTAGGTATCATTTTGGGGGATTAATTGTGTAGAGTAAGTCATTAATCTATGAACCATATCCATGAGTATTAGTCGCAACTAACCAATAATTCTCATGATTTCAAAAGTCCACTTAGCACTCATTGCATCGGGTGATGCTCACAGGGGTGAATAATTGGGATTGAAACCAATGAAATAAATCACATAGCATCAATCATCAATTCTTGGGATTTCACCCGATAACCAGGACTTCCCAGGTGGTCACCCATCCCAAGACGCCTCTGGCTCAAGTGTGCTTAACTGTGGAGTTTTCCCACAATAAATCCCACTTAGCTTGCTACCCCATTTGAAAAACCTTATCAAGTATTGTTCCTTATGAACTATCTAGTTAGAGATCCCTTCACTCTTATTATTTAAGCATATAGGGGCTTCTGCAGTGCAATATATTAGATATCATTTTGGGGGATTGATTTCATAGAGTAAGTCATTAATCTATGACCCATATCCATGAGTATTAGCCGCGACTGACCAATAATTCTCCTGATTTATTCCATGTATCACTCATTTCATCGGGTGATCCTCACAAGGAAGACTACCAAGTTAGAATACATTGGGACAAAAAAACAAATAATATACATCTTCACAAATCCTCTCCCAAGGGAGACCTTTGAGCATCTCTGCCAGAAACTAGGAGTAGTACCACTTTTTACAGAAACATGTCACAGAGAAGAGTATCAAGTTAGAATACATTGGGGCAAAGGAACAAATAGAAGAAATATTTACTAAGCCTCTCCCAAGGGAGACCTTTAAGCATCTCTACCAGAAACTAGGAGTAGTTTCTACTCCACAATGATCGGCATGGCATCTAGAAAAATATTTAGGGGGAGATATATTGTCAGGGGGAGTTACTCTTTTCCATTGATGTCAAAGGGGGAGAGAAAGATTAGAAGGATGAAGACAGGGGGTGCAATGGTCACAGGGGAAGAATTAGTGTTTCCTTCAATTTCAAAGGGGGGTATTGTTGGAAAATTTGTTTTCATTGATTTCAACCCTAGAAGAATCCTCAAAAAAAGTCCAGAAGCTCCTAGAAGTGATGGGTTTACTTGAAAGAGTCTCCAAATAGGTCCCCTTATAATGTATCTCTAATAATGGACCTAACGAGAAGACAGTTTGAAGAAGCCTACAAGAATCCCTTTTCGTCAAGAAAATAAGTTTCAATGTATGGTCAAGAAGTCCTGAAAATATGGTTAAAAATCCCCAAAGTTGTGGTCAAGAAACCCCGCAGTTGATTGAATAAAAATAGTATGAAGGGAATTGAAAATGCATGCAAAACCTCCATGGATTGATAGTCCACGCCAATCCATTTCCAATGGTAGGTGGCACACCACATGGTCGAGGACATATTCCCTTTTAAATACGATTATGTGAATTTTCCCCATTACATGAGTCATCCCTATTTGGATTAAACATTAAAAATCAAATTCAAGTTAGATATCAAGTTGGGCCTACCTGAAATAAAGATTGAAATTAAGTTGAATACACATGGTCAAGTCAGCCCTGAAAGGAGGGCTAGTTCCAATATAAATAGGTTCTCCAAGACCTCATTTGATTCATGGACTCAAGAAAATTATATTTGAGGTAAGAAAGGAGTTGTAAGGTGATTTTCTTGAGGCATATCAAGATGAATTTCTGAGGTATATACAATAAATTTACAGCCTATTATGAGACAAGGTTGAGACCATATCTAAGGCAAATTTTTGAGGTAGTAAGTTGAAGCTTGAGTCTTGTTCTGAGGCGCGAGTCTGAGGTTGTTCTGAGGAAATTCCCAAGGCAATTCAAAGGCATGTTCTAAGGCTAGTTTTAAACCTGATCTGAGGCAAGGTTAAGGAGCATTTCAGAACTGTGGATGTGATTTTTCAGAGGAGTATAAAAGTTGTTTTGAACTAAATATTCTAGATCAGTTTGCTACATTTTTTTAGGACTGTCTTCAGTACAAATCTGAGAAATATGTTAGATCAGTTTGAGAGAAAATTTTCAAAACTATTGAGAGCAATTTCCAGACCTTTCTATGGCACGAATTTGAAGGATAGTTAAGCTTAGCTTCATGATTTTTTTGAGAAAAATTTAGACCATATTTGGATGGTTGTTCATGTCACATTTCAAGAGTATCTTAAGTGAATATTGTGTTCTAGATATGGTTTATTTTTTTTCAATAGGAGGATGACTCAACAAATATTCTAAGAAGGTGATACAATGAGGGTAAGAAGGAAGCATATGAAGGCTACATATCAAGGGTGATACAATCTACTTTGGTAATTATTTTTTGAATCTTGTAAAGAACATTTTTTAGAAAATTTTTGAAACAAGGGTGGTTGGGTGGTGTATGGGGATATTGGTGTCTTCATTTTGCAGGTTGGTTCCTGAGAAGTGTGAGTTGGTGATCACAGGGGGGTTGGTTCCTCCTTCTATTTGGTGCTAGAAACTTCAGGGGGTTGGTGCCTCCTTCCAGTTGGTGCTTGAGAATCTTGAAAGTTTGTTCTTTCAGTGGATGTAACCTTATGATATATTAAAAAGTGTTTCATGGTTTTCTCCCATTTGGGTTTCCACGTAAAATTTGTGTGCACTATGTATTTCTGGTTGTTTGTTTCAATATATGATATCCTGAATGCAACGATATCTTGAATTCAATTATAAGTATAAAAAGTGATAAATTGTTTATACTAATTCAACCCCCCTCTCAGTATCCCTAAATATACCAACATCTTGGAAACCAACCTACTAAAAATAGAAAGTGTGTGCATGATCCCCAGAAAAATTTTCATCGGGATCAAAATCATGCAAGGAACAATATTGTATGCTCAAAATTGNTTGAGAATCTTGAAAGTTTGTTCTTTCAGTGGATGTAACCTTATGATATATTAAAAAGTGTTTCATGGTTTTCTCCCATTTGGGTTTCCACGTAAAATTTGTGTGCACTATGTATTTCTGGTTGTTTGTTTCAATATATGATATCCTGAATGCAACGATATCTTGAATTCAATTACAAGTATAAAAAGTGATAAATTGTTTATACTAATTCAACCCCCCTCTCAGTATCCCTAAATATACCAACATCTTGGAAACCAACCTACTAAAAATAGAAAGTGTGTGCATGATCCCCAGAAAAATTTTCATCGGGATCAAAATCATGCAAGGAACAATATTGTATGCTCAAAATTGATATGTGAGTCTTCGGTAACTGTCTCCTAAAAAGTAGGACACCTGCTAAAAATAGAAATCTCTCTCAGATCCATGAAAAATTATGCTAACTCTGTCTCTAAAGTAAAAACCACCACTATATTGATCATGTACTTGTCTCTGATGGGAACCAACCCTTGGCTCACACAACTACTCAATCTGGGTAAATATCTAAATGTCATCCAAAAATATATCGTGTTGTCTCTTAACCCTATGGATCTCTAAGTGAGAAAATCCATGGGTTAACAATGGTGACTCAAGGGGACAGGATCCCCCTGCGAGATGTCGAGAACCTGTGAATATTTGTGTCTAAATATTGTGAATGATGCTCTATGTGAAAATTGATGGAACATACCAACGGACCCCTGTATCTATGTGGAAGAAAAAAATTGCATTGTAAGTTGACCTGTGATCCCAAATGCTTATCCAATAGGAAATGGAGTCAAAACAATATAAACCTCCCACTTAGAAACTGAAAAACAAGGGGTCTTAACCAAATCTGCTACCTTCTATCACCTAGAATGTACACTCCTCCTTGTGGTAAATATGTTGAAGTCGACACATGGGCAAGATTCTCTTAGTCAGATGTCAATAATGTAAACACCTTCCAAGTGCAAAGGTAACCCACCAATAATTTTAATGGGCGCTAATTTATAAACACAACCTATCACTGTCAAACAAAAATTTAAGTCTAACAATGATGAGGATCATTCAATAAATGTCCAATAATGTTCAACCTTGTCGAATGCGAAATGATTGTCGATGAGGATAACTACCATCAAGGTTCTCTACTTATGGATCATCTGCAAATAATGTGTCAGAGTTGATGATGATATTTTGAAAAGAAAAGAAACTTATAAAAACTCTTCCATGAGCACAAAGTGATAACTCAAGAAGATATTAGATGTATGGTACCATGTCCCTATTGCTAGATGAGGGGAATGACTAACTCAAAACACGTGACTCAATGAGAAGAAATGAAGAGACAAAACATAATATGACTCAAGAATCTCTTAGGTCTCTTCACCTCTAGCCATCCTAACAGGCTCAATGCTTTGGAATATGAACAAATGGACCCTCATCCAAGCTCACTCTAATGATAAAATAACAGAGGCTCAAAATTTGACCTAGGATAGAAAAAGTGGATAGCAAGAGATATTATGAAAAGGAAAGACCTACAAACTTCACAAGACATGACCACATGCTAGTCTAAGAAGAAACAAATGAGTGACTCAACCTAAGCATGAAAAATGATGACTATGAACGGAAAAATATGCAAAACAAAAGGATAAATTGCTATCCTAAAACATAAAAATCAACAAGACTGAAATTTGAAAATGACGTGCGGAAATAAAAGGAAACTAAGACTAATACCACCAAAACCCAAAAAAATGTTGGGACCTAGTCCCTTATTGAAAGTAGTACTTAATTGTTTCCCATTTACTGGAAACCCCACATGATCACTATCTAGATTGACCAACCGAAAAGTGTTGGGCCCCATCACAGCATCAATATGATATGGACCTAACCAAAAACTATCAAACTTGTCGTGGTCACCTGGTTTGTCATTCTCCTTGTCCCACAACAAGACAATGTCTCCAACCTGTAAAGGTTTTCCCTTGGATCTACATTCAAATACTCTCTTGACCTGTGTCTGATAATCTATAAAGTGTGTGTATGCCACAATTCAATATTCCTCTAGTTGCACCAATCCATCAATATGATGTTCAAAATATTCCTTATTGGTGGTAAATTGTGCCAATATATTGTATATAGGAAATCTCAAGTTAACTGGAAAGATAGCATCCAAACTATAAACCAACTCAGAAGGGATCTTACCAGTAGCTTGCTTCTTTGTAATTTCTTCATCCCACAATGCATGATTGAGACAACTATCACATGCTCTCTTGTTATCACAAACTGTATTCCTGATTATTTTGATAAGGTTCTTGTTTCTTGACTCAGCCAATCCATTCCCTTGTGGATAGTAGTTGGTCGAATGATCCAAAGTGATACCGTACTGGGAATAGAAGGAAAGCAACTCAATAGCTCTTAAAACACTAGCATTGTCAATTGTAATATTTTGTGGTACACCGAACCTAGTGAGGATATTATCCTCCACAAATCTGATAATGGTAGTGTTACCCCCAACCCAATGTTGTAATGTCCCCACTTTGGGACATCATTATATTACACAGTGTTATTATGACCAGGGTAGCCAGTTGGAGATTATAGCGAGTACAGGGATTATTGAGAGGCATTTTGGGGTCTGTCTTGCATCACTCATCCCATTTCATCATTATAATCCATTCCACACAGGTTGGCTTTGGTTCCATTGCATTCCGACGATTTCCATGATTCTGAGTATTTTGAGCTATACGTTAATTCAATTCACTAAAGAGGTCATTTTGGGCACATTACTTGGAGGAACCTCTCAGTGTAATAGCTCATTGGAATCGGGAGGAGAAACACTATAGGATGGGATGGTGAGAAGTGAATTTCAGTGGCCAAGGAAGCCACAAGGAGATATAAGGTATTTTTCAGAGGTAAAAGGGTTAATTAATTAATTAATTATTAATAAAATGAAAGTCACTTTGGAGGGACAAGGTGAGCGGGAAGTATAAAGAAAATACAAGGGCCTCTATTCATTCATTAATTCATGTATTTTTATCATTTTGATATCTGGCTTCTAGCTAGAGAACCCATACCTTGGGGGTTTTGAGGGTTTTGACTTAACAAACCCTAGAGGACGATTCGGTGGTGAAAGATTCCACCTAGCTTGTTCCAAGCTTGGTCTCGGAGATGAAATAATCACCCACGCCATTCTAGTTCGGATCTACATCAGTGCAGGAGGGTTCTACACCAGCCACATGTACAGGAAGAGAAGGAGGGCACACCATTAAGGTTTCCAGCAAGGAGGGCGCACCATTCAGTGAAGGAAGGCTCGTTGTAGGAGTTTGAGGGGGCTCTTGGAGATTTGAGCATTTGGGTTTTACTTGCAGGGCCTTAGCTATGATTTCTAGTGCCTCTTGAGAGAGTTTTATGGTTCAAATTATTTCCTAGAGAATTGGGATGAATTGGAGAGAAGGAGGGCATTTTTTAGATTCAGATCTATTCAGTTTAGAGGAGTTATCCATAGCATTTTGGCCTGATACTTCAGGATGGGGATCCTATCATCCTGATCTAATATTTGGCTGAGTTTGGACTCATTTGGAGGCCTCCTTCATTAGGGCCGAAATTCTAGGGTTTGACAGTTTCAAGAGGGCGCAACTCAATTGGAGGATTTAGCATTTGGAGGAGTTTCCCTTGGTATTTCGGTTTGAGATTTCAGGATGGGATTCCACTCATCCCGATCTATAGTTCGTAATATTCAGCGTAGAATTTGGAGGTCTTTGACAGTAGGGATGAATTATTGAGGGTCTTCAAGGTTTCAGCAAGGAGTGGCATCTTCCAGCTTAGGGGTTGACACTTCATACAGCCCAGATCTTTATTGTATTGGTATTCATGGTATATTCATCCTTTGGAGGCTTATTGTAGTCTTCTTTTGGAGAATTTTGTAGAAGCTTCTATCTTCTATATTGGAGCCATCTGATGAGCATTCCAGATCGGCATGTTCATTGTAGCAGGTTCTATTATTATGAATAAAATCAGATCTGAAGAGTTTTTTCTTGTCTCTCATCTTGTTGATCTTGTATATGGTCGAGGTATGTTCCATTATGGTATCTTCTTGTTTATTTTTGCAACACACATTAAATTCATCAACATAAACCCTAAGGACGAAATCAAGAGGCCAACCTGCAAGTAAACACATACAAACATGTAAATCAGTAAAGTGTTTGACGAAATGCCACACTTGGTAAAAGTTTTAAAATGAACCAAAACCATGATGTTCCTAGCATATTGGCTTGGGAACATTACAGTGGTATCAGAGCTTAGATTCCTTCCAGCCAGTGGGAATTAGCACATGCATGCAGAGCCATAGAGGGGTCTTCCATAAGGAGAAATGGAGGAGATATACTTTGAGATAATATGTTATGAGATAAAATATTCCTCCCTTAGTGAGAGGACTAGGGCTCAAATAACCTTTCCACAGTACGTAGCCTTAAGAAATCCTATATGGAGTGAAGATGAGATTTTACTCGGGATCTTCGAATTAGAGGAAAAGAGAGCCAGAGAAGCTAGATGGAAGGAAGAACAGAGTAACCCTACACCCATTAGGAACACACAACTTTGTTATAGTTGCAAGGTGCCTTGGGAACCAGATCATAGGTGCAAGGGTAAGGATCAGAACCACATTATTGAGGCACACTATGACAGTGACGATGAGGTGTGTGACGATGGAGCAATAGATGTTGATTTGGGGCAGTTGGATGATGATAGTGACTCTTTCACAGAGGCTAGTGATAGTGACTCTTGCACAGAGGCTGATGATACTAGCACGCTTGAGGAGGATGGTGACCCTTTTGTAGTGGATAGATAGTTGGAGGGACAGGATGATAGCACTTATGCTTCAGAAGACATATCACATGGTGTTGATGACCCTACACCTCAACAAAGTGGAGACATTAGTGGGGGTTTGTACGTGTTATCACCTATATCTAATGATCTCCCTATGAGGGATGTGACACATTTTTCATTCTTTCAGGAACCTACAATAGCCACATCACATGAGGATATTAGTAGTATGTCATATATGATGGAGGATCCTTGTGTGAGGGATGCACACCATGGACATGTAGATCCACAGATCCAGGAGGAGGCACAGGATGTATGGACAGTTAACCTTACACATACAAGTCAGCATGAGGAGATGGAGTCACAGATTTTGGAGATTCCATTAGTTGAGCAGATTGGGGAGACTGACAGGTTGATGGAGCACTTACTTCCATGATCAGCCTCCATTGATGAGGATGCACTCTTTATTGGTCAGGACGACCATAGCATGTGTCTGGACACATCTATATGGGATCCAGGCGCAGTTGATAGTAGTAGGGTGAGTGCACAGGAGGATGTGGTTGCTCATACAGGATACGATGTGGTTCAGAGGGAGATAGCACCTAGTGATGGGGTGCAGTGGCATACAAGAGGACCTAGTATCATAGTAGACAGTGGGTAGTTCAACATGATATCTTCTACAGAGAGGGTTTTTGGGGATTTCAGATTTGACACTAGCAGGAATAACACTAGAAGTGAGGGATATGAGGTGGCACCTCAGCATGACTATGATCAGGAGTCACACCACTTAGCAGCACAGTTGAGATTCAGTGAGGATATGATCATGGAAGCCACTGGGCGCAGTGATGACATGCATACATGGGTGATAGATTAATGTTGGAGAGCATCAGTGGCATATGACAGTTCAGATGGGGGATTTTCCATGGATTATTTTAATACTCTCAAGGAGAGAGTATCTATGATGAGGACCGACTACCAGTAGTTGTTGACTGACAGAGACTACCTATTGAGGATTGGTGAGACGTATCATGAGGCTTTGAGGGAGCAGGAGTTGGAGGTGGACAGACTTACTCAGGATTTGGAGAGCACTC
>SNQJ01S0153891.1:0-22686 GCA_010110895.2 Picea sitchensis
AAGGGTATCTCTATGGGGAGGTTCACCCAGGGCACTATCTGAGGCAGATAAGGGTATCTTTCTCCCGAGGACTAGACATGAAGTCTGAATTAGATCAGTATGCATATACACAAAAATTTAAGAGAACATAATCCATACGTAGTCTTTCCATCTAAACATACAACTATCAGTACTGATCAATAATCCATACAGACATCCTTATAATGAAATCATTCACAGTTTCGCAGCTTATGACCATAAATGTCAGAATACATATATATATATATATTTCAAGATGCCAGAGGCAAAACACTTATCAGAAAAAACACCAGGGGTTATGCAACTGCTGAGAGGGGTACTCGTTTCCACCCAACCATAGGCTTAGCGACTCCCAACGGATTTACCACTAGCCACCCCCGAGCCGAGACCACGATGCTGTGAGACTGCATCTATGCCTTCCAGTGACCAGGAGCGAAGGTTACTCTCCTTCCTCTCTACTATCACTTACTCTGCATATTGCCAGAGTTCCCCCCTTGTGTCTACCCCCCAATCGCTTCTACCCCACGCCTTATCCTCTTGCGAGGTTGTGTGTGGCGCGATTAACCTCGCGTTGGTCAGGCCTGATGGCTCTACAGATGGGCGGTTCACCTCCCATCCCTCATTAAACCATCTACCTACCAGCCTGCGAGACATTTAATTTAGGGCCAGTGAACCGCTTTTGGTTCTTCGGGCCAGTGGAGTCCAAATACGGTAGTAATCCTCGGTGGAAGTTAATGCCACCTTTCCAGGTGCCTTCCACCGCCATCGTGGTCTCTTTTTAGCACATCCCCTCTCAGCAGTTCTGCAATATCATTTCATAATGTTATTTACATTCATCGACCTTCTTCATAAGGTCCATTCACATCATACATTCACATTTTCATCATGCTTTAGCATGGTAATGCCTATATTAGGATTAATTACAAATTTGGGGGAAACAAGGTGTTACAGTAAACCTAACAGCTAGGCTAGGCTAGAACTTTTAGATTTTATTTGGAATTATGACTGCCAACAATAAGCCTTTGAAATATAGGAGAACACTGGTGAGATGAAGAGCTCCTTCAAGGAAATTCAGAAACCCTAATTCTGAAGTTTCTGCAGAAATTAGCGAAACCCTAGAAACCCTAGGGCCAAAAAATAAAAATGATCGGAAATGAAATCTGAAGCTTTTTGGAGGTACTCTGAAGGAGGTCGTACACTCCTATAGTAATTTTATCCCCAATGTCCAAGTTCCAAGTGATGAAACACTCAAAAGAAGAGGGTCATATGGATTTTTTGGAAACCCTAGGAGGGTCGTACAGTTCTGCAGAAGAGGAGGGATGACTGGTAAAATCTTGTAGCTTGTGCAATGGGTTCTTCAATACCTATGCTCTAATACCATGTTGATTTTTCATAATCTAGGTTAAGCATGAAGTTCATTCCATTTTTAGCATTTCACTTAACCATAAACAATAATGTTGTAGAAACCATGATCACAAGAAGAAACACCATGCATAAGAACACACGAAGTATCTTAGGAAACCCTTCTCAACAAGGGAAGAAAACCCATCCAAATCCTTTGCTATATTCCTCAAGAGAAATACCTTCACCACCAAGACAAACCCTAGCACACAAGAGGGTTCTCAAACCCTAGAAGACTAGCGCCCAAGATAGGTGCACACTTTTCCCAAGTAAATGTACTTGCTGAAATTTCCAAACTCACATGTAAGATATGTTTCCACAATGGGTATTTTACCTTTACTTATACTAACCTAAACCTGTCAACATAAGTTTCTATTGGATCAACAAGGCCGACCTCTCTAAGTCAGGTTTATAGGAAGGTTTGACTCTTGAACAATATATAGCAAAGGATATGATACACCCACTAGTGCTCATCCACTAGGGTCACATCCATAGGAATTTCATGTCTCTAGTTCACTGCATTACACAGAAGAACTGGATCTTCACACGTTCACTTGTGCTTGTCCATAGGCACATCCACTCTACATATATTCTTTCCCATTATCTCACACAGGAGAATCATCTGGAGTCTTCTCATCAACTCTGTTGCTCAGAGGAGGCTGATACATCATCTTAATTCTTGTTCACATGACGATGCACTTAGCGCTTTGGAATTTCACACGTTCACCTTGTGCTCAGCCACATGCACGTCTACCTCAACAGATCATCTTTCTCACTGGATAATCATCTGGATTTCTTCTCAACTCACTTAATGGAGGAGGTCATCTCTATGTTCCTAGCTCTGTCTCGAGTAGGAACCATGTACCCTTCGTAGGGCCTTTCTCTTAGGTTTGTAATCTGAGAGAAAGACTCACATAGCTACAATGATCCACATCTCACAGGTTTGTAAGATGGAGAATGTCTCACATAGCTGCAATCATCAACATAGGGCAACAGTATCCACAACATCAACATTATGATGTACAAAATGATATACATGAAATATTTTATAGATAACAAGCGGAGAGACCTTGTCAGGAAGAGCTACCCTTTTTAGAAACAAAGGGGGAGAACAGTTAGAGGCAAAGAGAGAAGACTGAAAGGGGGAGTTATTCAGTTATGGCACCCATGCATGATTGTAGGGGGATTTATTGGAGTTCAAATATTGATCAGTAGCATATAGACAGACAGATCATAGGAGGGGAAATACTTTGCCATTGATTTCAAAAGGGGAGAGTAACTTCATAAGAGAGAAGCATCATCACAAGGGGAGATTGTGTATGAAATTGGTGTGTTTCCATCAATGACAAAGGGGGATATTGTTGGAAATAGTGTCATTAATGTGTTTTCATTGATGTCAAACAGTATAATAGTATGTAGAGTTCATGTCATATAAATATATGCAGTATGACAGTACACAGAGATTAAAAAGCTCAAGAGGGTTAGCGACTGAAGATCACAAGCTCAGAAGAGATGACGCACATGAAACTCAGAAGGGAAAGAACCAGATATCAACAACAGGGATGGATTGCAGAGAGAAAAAGGAGAATTAAAAAAACTTATTATTCCAAATCATGGAATTAGTCTAGACTATCAGATTAAAAGAGAAGGATCGTTGGAGGATTGTTCAATGATCATATCAAATCAGGACCATTGGATATGCAAGCGCTAGATCAACGGTAAGGATTGATTGTGGAGCGTGAAGGGAGAATTAAAATATACATTATTTCCAATCCCACAATTATTTTAGATTGTCAGATCTCATTGATTCAAAGATCAACGACTGTGGTTAACTCACCAACAATCACACAACTTCAATTGAAGATTTTGGACGACGAATTAAACCACTCACAAGTTATGGTTCTATAATCCACATCGATTGTTGGATCAAGTTAAGTGGAAGGATAGGATATGTAAATATGAAGATCGTTTGATACGAAGTCCCGAAGTAAATGAGGACCATCTGATCCATTCAAAGAGCACCAAGGTAGCAGTGGTCAACTTTGGCGCTGACCACTTCGGGAGAAAAAGGGTTTAGAACAAGTAAGATCACCCAAAGGACGAAGTATCGAAGAAAATGTGAACCGTCCGATATGAAGAACACTTCGAGAGATAGCAGGACTGTTAGATCATGTTTATGGGAAGGGCAGAGTAAGCCACAAATGTCTTGAAATAGATGTAAGCTGTCTGATCTGAGGAAACACTTCACAAGATATCCTGACCGACGGATCGAGGAAAGTAGAAGGATAGGATAAGCAAGGACAAAGGCCTAAAATCCTAAATATCCAAATTCTTGACAGTCGTTGGATTGTGTTAAGCCTTTTCAGGTTAATTAATGACCATTGGATGAAGACAAGTTACTCGAGGTTTACACTTCAGGGAATCTCACTTCGGCAGAAATGGGAAGTAGAGAAATCTAATTACTCAAAGTCCCGAAGGCCGAAGTTTTGAGGTCACGAGGATAAGACACATATCACTCACATTGAGAGCCCACGTCATCAACATCTATGCCAGTAAGGACACGTGGTGTAATCATATGATGACAAGTGTCAAGGTCCCATATGTACTTTAAGCATATGTAAGCCATGAATCTAGGTGACACGTGGCAACCACTCAGGAAGTGCCATGTCAACAAGTGACGTCAAAAAGTTACGTCACTTCAGGAGTTTTTACTTCGGGAGTTTCACCACCATCAAATGCCCTATGTCCTGAAGTACCAAAGTTTGAAGTCCCGAAGTGGACATAAGTCGTCCGATCTGAAGAATACTTGGGGAGCATTCTCAACTGTTGAAGATTATGGGCACACACCTGTTATTCAGTATATTTGTAAAGAGGCTAGAAATTGTGAAGGATGAAGTCCCTAATTCCCAAAGTAAACGAGAATCGTCCATCTCTTCATGGAAAGTAAAAACGTGACCATTGATTTTATTAAGTGATCACGCACTCGCTTGTCCTAGCACCTAGTCACCACCTGTGGTCATATGGAATAAAAGAAATAAAGGTAAAAGATAATACATCGCTTAAGTTGATAAGCCTATGGTTTTGCATTGTTGGTCATATGAAAATGGTTTAAAGGAAGCGCCTCTACAGAAATCGGTTTATGCAATATTTGCAAAGTTATGGAACTAAGTTAAATGAAATCGATCCATACTTGTGATCGATTAATGAAAAGAATTTTCATTAAATTGAAAGGGATTCTTGATAATATTTGGATAAATAAAAACAAACGAGATTATTGTTAAATGAAGGGGTGTGATGGTGTGAACAAAGGGACACAATGTTTCATAGCTCACACCAGTTGGAAGAATATATAAACGAGAAAGAGTGGTGAGAAGAAAGTGTCTTTGCAGTTCAGATAAGAAGATCAAAACAAAAGAAGAGTTCAAGAAGAAGAATTGTTGGTTCTAATGGGCATGTCAAGGTCTTATTGAAGATCAAGAACATAAGAAGAAATAACAACAGTTATGAAATCCAGTGTTTGATATAGAATACCTTTATTGGACTACAATAGATACATTGAAGATTAAATAGCGGAAGCTAGAGAGAAAGAGATGAAGTTTGACTGCATGAATCAAATTCAATGAAGAGCAACAGAGATTGAATTGCATTGTGAAATTAAGGGTGGTTGGGTGGTTCAAGGGTAGGTTGGAGCCTACAGGGGAGTAGGTGCTTCCTTGTCAATTGTAGCTGACTAAATAGGGGGTCGTAGCTTACTTCCAGCTGTAGCTGGTAAATAGGGTGTCGAAGCATCCTTTCAGTGGTAGATGATAAACTAGGGGGTCATAGCCTCCTTCCAGTTGTAGTTGATAAATAGGGTGTCAAATCATCCTTTTAGTGGTAGCTAATAAACTAGGGGGCCGTAGCCTCCTTCCAGTTGTAGCTGGTAAATAGGGTGTCAAATGATCCTTTTAGTGGTAGTTGATAAACTAGGGGGTCGTAGCCTCCTTCCATTTGTAGTTGTTAAATGGGGTGTGGAAGCATCCCTTCAGTTGTAGCTGAAGAAACTTGGGGAAAGTCTCTCCATCAAGTTGTAGCTTGAATTTTGTTTTGTAAAAGAACAATTTATTAATGAGAAAAGAGTTGGTGTTTTTCCCTGTTGAGTTCCACGATAAAATCTTGTGTTCATAACGGTTTGTTGTTCATCATATATTGCTTAATTGAATAATTAATGTGTGCGCTTAATATTGTTGGAATCAATAAGAAAAACTAGGCAATACTGATTCACCCCCCCTCTCAGTATTGCTAGATATTCCATCAGTTTCTCGATGAGAAGACCTGGTCAGTGGACAATGAGGCCACCTTGAAAAGAAGAATAATTCCTATGAAGGAAAGGCTCAGAGGAAGTAAAGGCTCAGAGGGATCCAATTTTCTCATGCAGGGAGCAATACATCTCTAGGATGGATAATACCAAAATCGAAGAAATAGTTCCAGTGCTCGTGAATACAACCAGTTAAATCAACTATGGAAAAACCATGATCCACTAAAATAGGTCGATGCAGTATGAGATTCAGAGGGAGAAAATGAATCTATTGTAGTGATAGAATCGAGGATCTAATCTCAAAGTTCAGAAGCTACAATGAGAATGGAGAAGTCATTCTCAGTTTCAGAGAAAGCAGTTGCAGGTGCGGAGTCCCAGTTCCAGAAGGAATAGATGCAGATAGAGTAGAGAACATACTCTCAGGAAGTGAGACATATAGTTCTTTGCGGAAATCACATAGAGCCAAAACATGATTAAGAATATTGAGTTGTAGCTGAGCAAGTGTACTAGTTTTGTACAATTTGATATGAAAATTTGGTTCCTTGATATATTTGATGAAACATGAGGATAGATATATGTTTTGTAGTGAACAAATTGATTCGGTACTTGATTGAGCCTATACATGTTCACCTAATTGTGTAAAAACATGTGATGAGGTACCTAAAGGTTACAATTGATTATGGACTCCAATATTCACGAGATAAAAGCTACATAGATTCAGATTGGGCAGGCAGTGTCACAGACTAGAAAAGTATGTATGGATGTTGCTTTAGTTTGGTATCAGTTGTGATCTCGTGAAAGCATACTTGTATGGCACTTAGTTCCATAGAGGCAGAGTATGTGGTAGCATGGTCAGCTTGTGGCAAAGCAGTGTGGCTTCGAAAGTTGATTGCAAGATTGTTTGATCTCGAGTTGGAGGAGATCTGTATCTTTTGTGACAACCAGAGATGCATAAAGTTGTCAGAGAACCCAATGTGTCATAACAAATCTAAGCATGTTGAGATCAAGTACCATTATATCCGAGAGATGATACAGAAGGGAGTAGTGAAGCTCCAGTATGTTCCTATCAACAAGAAAGTAGCAGATGTGTTGACTAAGCCTCTATCGAAAGTGAAGTTTGAGTACTTTAGAGACAAGCTTGGTGTGGTCCAGAAGTATTTTCCCTTGTGAGAGGGAGCGATGTGTTCCCAAGTAGTGGGAGATAATCCAACGTAGGTTGTTACTCCAACATGGGATGGTACACTACCCCAACGCAGGTTGGTACTCCAACGCAGGCTGGTATGCTACCCCAGCGCAAGTTAGTACTCCAACGCAGGCTGGTACACTAACCTAGCGCAGGTTGGTACTCCAACACAGGCTGGTCTGCTACCCCAACATAGGTTTGTACCCCAATGAAGGCTGGTATTCTACCCCAATGCAGGTTGGTACTCCATCACAGGATGATACGCTATCCCAACATAGGTTGGTACTCCAATGCAAGTTGGTATGTTACCCCAATGCAGGTAGGTACTCCAACACATGTTGTTATATTACACCAGCACAGGTTGTTATGTTATCCCAACGAAGGCTAGTACGCTACTCCAATGAAAGTGTAGAACTTCCTATGACATATAGATACGTGATTGACAACAACACAATGACCAGGTATGCAGAAGCACAAAATAAGTGATGATGATAGTGAAAAGATGAATACCTTCCTTTATAAGAGGGAGTGTTGGAATATGAGTAGCTTCGGAATATATTCTTATTGTATTTGACCAAGAAAAAACCCTAAAGAATATTATTATATTATATTTGTTAAGATGGCCCTATTGTGTCTATGTAAAAGTCATCCCTATTGTGCCTTGACATGTAATGTAAAATAAAAGGACAAGTCAGCCCAAACCTAATTTTAGGCTGGCCAAAATACTATTTGTAAGTGAGGATAGCACCTCATTTGAAGATATAACACACAAGATCCATAGCTAACAAGAGAAAGTGTGCAAGTCTTAGAGGGAGACGTTATTGCATCTAGAAGGTGATGTTGTGGAGAATCTTGGTCTACTTCTTGGGTATATCTTGGTTATCTGGTGCGTTACTCTTCCCCAATCAAGGGGTTTGAGAAGGATCTTATGCTTAGTTAGTTATCTCTTGGAGAGAGGCATTGTTCCTGGTTGTTGAATCTATATTGAGGAAGTTTGTTGGGTTTTTATCCTAGAGGGTTTTGTTGGTTGTGGAGCCTGATTATCTTCCTGATTCATAGGTCTTTGTTTTCAACCATGTTTATACCCCACGAATATTGTACACCCTGAAAAACTGTATCTGTGGGCCTCAAGACATAATATCCTTAGTTATCCCTAGGATAGGGGATAATAGAGTGTAGAAGCAAAGAAAGAATTTTTTCTTACACTAGAGTGAGGATATCTCATAGGTTGGGTGAAGAGATTTCATCCAAGCATTGATCAGAGGGTTGGATCACAAAGGATCATGATTCAAGATCTTGGATAGGTGGACAAAAACTTCCATATAGAGGTCATACAAGTCAAGCAGGAGAGAGAGAGAAGAAGCAGTTGCAAGTGGGTTTCATAGGACATAATCCATAGGAAAGATTCAGACTGTACGAAGCTTTCCCCATGGACTTTCCATACACATCTGTGGGTCATAGTGGAGACAATCATGGATATCCACAGGTCACAGTGGAGACAGTTGAGGATATCCATGGGTCATAATGGAGACAGTCATGGATATCTGCAGGTTACAATGGAGACAGTCGCGAATGTCTACAGGTCACAAAAGGAAAAGTCACATATGCCTCAAGAAATGTGCCATAACAGGTCGTACAATAACACAAATGTTTTCAGGTTTTTCTATAGTGTATACTTCTCTCAGTGGGCCATTATCACTTTTACGGGAGCCCTGATTTGAGATTAATAAAATCATCATTGGAATATTTTTCCCTTTGGGGTTTTTCCAGGGGTTTACTAAAATATATTGGTGTTTATGTGTGCTTGATTTGGTTTCCTTGTTTATACTTCCACTACATGCTTAGTTGATTACCCAATTGTTCTTTTAGTAGATAAAGTGATTTTATTGTGAGCTAACTGTCGGGTGTTGAGTAGAGGTAAAAGATAAAAATGGTATTAGTACATACCAAGGTTTTAATCCACTTGGGAAAATTTTCAACATGGTATCATAGCAAAGTTTCTCTTGGAGAAAACCAAGTGCACATGGTATCGACATATCTATGAGATCTAAGTGACCACAGTAGAGATCAAGTTTAGATCTAGGGTTGCAGAAATAGATTTATGGGATCAAGAGTACCAGGTGGGTGCTTGAAGGACTAAGCACATATCCACTTTGTTTTGCAGTTGATCAGCCAAATTTACAAGAGATCTTAGAAGATCTATAAACTAGCAGGCATAAATCGAAGTACTGATTTTTGGGAAACATCAGAGCCGAGGCTTTGAAGGAGAGAGGGAGCACATGGAAGTAGAAAAGTACTTTTGTTCATGTCATTCAGTCATCTACTTTTTTGAAAATATTGACTTTTCTCAAGTTCTTAAGCCACAAAGGACAATGACTCAAAGGGATCTCAGATGGGTAAAGAAGGAAGTTCATCTAGAGATCATAGGATGATAGATTTATTAGAGTCAGTGACTCATAGACAGAGTAAAGAAGGAATTTTCTCAAGGAGATCTCAGAAATGGGTGAAGAAGGAATTTCACTTAGAGATCTAATTAGTCCAAAGGAGAAGAAAAGTCATAGAAGTATCCATTATAGTGCTATGAGGAGCAAACAGATATGGTGGCAAGGACATATCTAGGAAACAGAGGTGTTGTAGGTACAAGATCATATAACAACAACAGAGGTGCTCAGTTGCAGGTGTTGGCTATTTCTTAGTGGACAGAAGACACACATATAATGAGTGAGTAAGATCTCATTGAGTGCATGGAGAAGGAATTTCATTCAAGTGTGTAGGGCAGGGTTCGAGGAAAGGAGCAAAGGGGCAGTAAGGGAGATAGCATCTAACCACGAAGATCGAAGGACTGATCTTGGGGTTTGTAGGGCTTAGCTATTTTGTTATTTGTATTCCTCAGGTGAACCATTATACCAATATGGGAGTCTATAAAAGGATCCAAGAGGATCTTGGATTATGGATCAATGGCAAGTAGCAGAGTGGCAGAGAATAAGGAGTATGTAGCTCTAAAGGTTGAGCAACTCAGAGGGAGTCATGCTTCAGATTCAAGTGGGAAGGAGAGGCATTCCAATTCCATCATATAAGAGTCATGGTATGAGATGGCCATGCAGGATGCTCAGGAGCAGGAGAATTCTAGGAGCATGATCAGAGGAAGAGAGTCTTCAGATATAGGTCAGACCATCATGGAAGGGATAACTTTTGTGTTAGAGGGAGCAACCAATCAGGTGGATTGGATAACATACATGGTAGAAGATATGGTTGCGAAGATAGAGCCAACTCTAGGTGGGAGAAGTACCTTTCTCACTAAGAGGGAGTGTTGATTTATGTGGTAGAATTGGACATATACTTTTGCATTGGCATGTGTCTCGGATGTGGAAGTCATCAAAGAATCTTCTAGTTTGAGTTTACTTTAGTTAAAATGAATTAGTTGAAGTAAATATGTATTTATTAGTGAATTGAGTTATTTAAGGAACATTCATAGCATACAACATGTAATCTAAATATTAAGTGAGTGTGAGAAGTAATATCAACCATAGATCACTTTGAAGATTAGAAACAGATTGTAATTCATTATTATAAAAGCAAGGCTAGGGGGAGGAAGACACTTGTTTTGAGGGAATTGAAACAGTCGGGACTCTTGGTGAGATTCCAAGAGAAAGGGACTTTTGGTGAGATTCTAAGGTTGAGGATGTTTGGTGAGATGCCAATATTGGATATAGAAAAGAAGGACTTTTGCTAGTTGGAGTGTAGAAGAAGAAAAGGAATTGTTGCTTACACTAGAGTGAGGAGATCTCACAGGTTGGGTGAAGAGATTTCATCCAAGTATTGATCATAGGGTTGGATCACAAAGGACCATGATTCAAGATATTGGATAGGTGGAGAAGGAATTCCATATATAGGTCATACATATCAAGGAGAAGAGAGAGAAGAAGCAGTTGCAGGTGGATTTCAGAGGATAGAAGCCACAGGAAAGAATCAGACTGTACATACTTTCCGTACAAATATGTGGGTCACAGTAGAGACAGTCGCAAATATCTGCGGGTCACAGTGCAGATAGTCATGGATGTTCGCGGGTCACAAAAGGACAAGTCATGGATTCCTCGAGAAACATGTCAAAAAAAGTCGTACATTAGCACAAGAGTTTCCTGGTTTGTCTGCAGTGTATTTTTCTCTTAGTGGGTCATTATCACTATTACAGGAGCCCTGATTTGACCTTAATAAAAGCATCGTTGGACTAGTTTTCCCTCCAAATTTTTTCCAGGGGTTTACCCAAAACTATTTGTGTTTATGTGTGCTTGATTTGGTTTCCTTGTTTATGTTTCCACTACATGTTTAGTTGATTAATCATTTGTGCTTTTAGTAGACAAAGTGATTTTATTTTGAGCTAATTGTCAGGTGTGGAGTAGAGTGATAATAAACCAACATGGTATTAGTGCATACCAAGGGTTTAATCCACTTGGGAAAAAATTTCAACATGGGACACAAGAGCAGTCTATGAAAATACCATGGACCATAAAAGACATCCATAGAGCCATATTTTGAAAATGGATACATGAAATTGTACAATATGGAAGAGAAGATACATGTAGTAGTAAGAGGTAGAAAATGAGAAAACAATTTAAACTTTCGCAGACCATAACTATCAGCTCAAAGCTTGGATTTGAGAAAATGAACAGTCAATGGAAAGGTATCGAAGAGGATAAACCATCTATCAACCCACAATTTTGAATTGATCACTACAATTTCTCAGAAAAATAATAAAATAATTTTTTCAATAGTAAAAACAAAGCAATAAGTGGAAATTGCAACTTGAGAAAGTTGTAAATTTTCACTCAAAACTCATAATGAGGCATGAGTATAGCCATTGGAGATATATTTTAGAGAGGAATGTGTCAAAAGGATCATATTTTGACTTAGTGCATTGTGTTATTTTTGAATTTAGATGAAGAATAACCTATAATATAATAAATGAAATGTATTATAGTATGCATATTCCAACAATATTATTACATGCACATTTCTTCCAGAATTAGAGGTAAAGGAAATTAATTTTGGTTCTTATATGAGGACTAAAGTTATGGAATATGTATAGGGATATTATAGTCATGAGGAAGAGGTTATAGGCCCACATATCAATATGAGAAATATAAGACAAAGTCTAGTGGAAGAAGAGACAGACATGTCTCTGTAATTATGAGAAGTCTGCAGAGAGAAGTGCAGAGCTATAGGGCATATAATAAAAGGATTATGAAATATCGAGAAGAAATACTTCACAGTATAAATATGTTGCAAAGGAAATCCAATAAAGACTCTGGCACAAAGTAAGTAGCTAGTGCTAGACATGTGGAAGCATCAAGATCCCATAGAAAAAAGGATGATCATGGCAGTGACATGCAGTTAAGGAGTATGATCATGCACCATCATTCCATAGATAAATCCATTAGAAGAGATCGTGCAAGTTCAGGGCCAATGAGTATCCCAAGTGTGTTTCTTGTCAAGAGCCAGAAAAGAAGGCATGAGTTAGACATTTTAAAAGTTGAACTCGGGAAAATCAAACCACCAACTTTTAATGGTGAGCATAGAAAGGGAGAAGAATATGAAGCATGGATGTTGGAAATGAAGAAATGTTTATAGTTGCATGATTACCCCTCAAGGGTAGAAATCAAAATTGCAACTTACCAATTGCAAGGAAATTTAGTCATGTTGTGGGATCAACTTAAGCAAGCCAAGAACTTTGATGAGATGCGGGTCTCATGGAGGTAGTTCAAAGAATATCTCCAAGAGAAATATTTTTCAAAGAATTACTATGAAAGGAAGATGAAAGAGTTATTAGAAGTTAAGTTGGGAAGCATGATGATGGATGAATATGAGAAGAGATTCTTTGAATTGTTAAAGTATGTGGGCTTCATACAGGATGAGAAGGTCAAAATCCAAATATTTATGAGTGGGTTACCCTCTTTCTATAGTGACAAGATGCACTATGATAAACCCAAGACTTTGGAGGAGGCCATAAGGAGAGAAAAGTGTCTTTATGAGTAGAGCAGAGGAAGGTAAGTTTTCCAAAAATATTGGAATGACAAGATGAAGGGTAAAAATAAGCAAAGGTAGATACGTTTTAAACCACCATTTTTCATAAATAACTCCCAAGCAAATTAGTAAGTATAGTCAAACCAAAATAAACCCATGATGTCACATTCATTTTGGAAAAGGCCAAGAGGACATCCCATGAAGTGTAGGGGGTGTGAAGGAGATCACTTATACAGGGACGACCCTCACAAGGGTGAAAGGATGAGAATTTTACACAATATTCATAAGCTTGAAAAACATGGGAGAAAGCATGCCAAGGATTTATGGAGCCTTGGACAACAAGAAAACATAGTGTTAGTCCCCCATGATTGAAGTGGAAGGTAAGATTGATAACCAACTCATAGAAATTTTAATTGATTTTGGAGCTAACCATAGTTATGTAAACTATAACATTGTTGAAATATTTCACATACAAAGAAGTAAGCATAAGAAATCTTGGTTAGTTGATTTAGCCATAGGGGCTAAGAGAAAAATCAATGAGTTGGTTAAACATTGTCTAATATACATGAATGGACTCAACACAAAGGTAGATGTGAACATATTACAATTGGTTTCATATGATTTTCTAATTAAAATGGATTGGTTGGAAAAACACCATGTTGTCCTAAACCGTTACAACAAGACAATCACTTGTCTTGATGAAGAATGGAAACAAGGAAAGGTTCAAGGAATTCCAAGAGCTATAGCTATCAGATAAATTTCAGATATGCATTTGAAAAAGAGTTTCAGGAAGGGATGTCAATATTTTGCAACTCATATGGAAGAGGAAGCCAAAAATATAATGCCAAGCATTGAATACCATTTAGTCTTGAAAGATTGTGAAGATATTTTTGGGGAGATTCTAGGATTGCCACTAAAAGGAGACATTGATTTCTCCATTGATTTTGTGTCAGGAGTTGCCCCAGTGTCCAAAACACCTTACAGAATGGACACACCAGAATTGAAAGAGTTGCATATGAAGCTTGAAGAACTATTAAAGAAGGGGTATATACACCCAAGTGTGTCACCTTGGGGTGCCCCATTTATTTTTGTGGAAAAGAAAGATGGAAACTTAAAGCTGTGTACTGATTTCAGACATCTAAATAAAGTCACCGTAAAGAACAATTATCCCTTGACAAGGATTGATGATCTATTTGATCATCTAAAAGGTGCAATAATCTTTTCAAAGATTGACTTGAGATTAGGTTATCATCAAGCGAGGATAAAGGAAGAATGTATCAACAAGACAACATTCAAGAAAAGATATGGGAATTATCAATTCACGATAGTGCCATTTGGGCTATCAAATACCCTTGTTGTTTTCATATGTCTGGTGAATGGGATTTTCAGGGAATACCTAAAAAAGTTGTAATTGTGGTCTTGGATGATATATTCATATAATCTACATTAGAAAAGGAACATGATAAACATTTAAGAATGGTGTTGCAAGTTTTAAGAGAGCATAAGTTGTATGCCAAGCTAAGTAAGTGCATATTCTATAAGAAGATTCAATACTTGGGTCATTATTTTAGAAGACAAGATAACAATTGATTCGGAGAAGATAGAGGTCATTAGAGGATGGTCAATGCCCAAAAATGTCACAGAGATCAGATCATGCATGGGTCTTGCAAGCTATTACCAAAGATTCATAAAAGTTTTTTCAAAGATTGCAAGCCCCACTACTTCTTTGCAGAAGAAGAGAGCGAAATTTGAATGGAATTATGAATGTGAAGAAAGATTTCAACAACTGAAATAAATTTTGACTAGTGTGTAAATATTGAATATTGTATACCCCGATGAAGAATTTGTTTTATGCACAAATGCATGCAAGGAAGAGTTTGGAGGGGTCCTCACACAAAAGAATCATGTGGTATTCTAAGAGTCCAAAAAATTAAAAGAGCATGAGAGGAATTATGCTACCCATGATATAGAATTAGGAGTCATTATTCATGCACTAAATATGTGGAGACATTGCCTCATGGGGAGAATATTTGAGCTAAGGATAGACCATTGTGGTAAAACAAAATTGTTTGGACAACCCACACTAAATGCCAGGAAAAATAGATGGCTCAAATTTCTTAGTGAGTATGACTTTGAAATTAAACACATTGTAATGTCCCCCACCTATTGATGAAGACGTCCAAAGAGACTTAGTAGTCTAGCCATCCCCACTAGACTATAGTATCATGCATCATGGGGACAAGGTCAACAAGAAGACACTTCCTAAACACAACATTATATTGTTGAGTTAACTTTGTGTGAAAAAGGGTAAATCAACGAAAGAAAAGAAAAGGTGATTTAAGTTAAGAGTTAACCCCAGGGGTTAACTAATTCAACAGATGAATAGACTGGAGCTATAAAAGAAAGGAAGGGTGCACTTATAAGGCATTTTGGATTATTATCATATTTTTCAATGGAGCTCTTGAGCACAAGCAATTTTGAGGGTTTTGAGTCTAAAACCCTAGAAATCAACTCGGTGGTGAAACATTCCACCTTCATTGATCCAATATTGGTCCCAGAGGTGAAATAATCCTCCCACACCATTATACAGTGTTGCGGGGGTCATATCTAGTGGCAGAGGCAAGCTAGTGCACAACCTAGGGGGTCTCCAGTAAGGGGGGCACACCACATTGAGAAGTTCAGCTCAATTTGAGGATAAGAGGGAGCTTATTGGAAAAGGATCATCTGGTTTTTATTTGTATGGTCCCAAACATCATTTCTAGTCTATTCCGGAGGAGATTATCCCAATAGATTATTTCCTGGAGCTTGGCACGACTTGGAGGAGAGAGGGGTACACTACAAGAAGAGGTTTCCTTTATTTGGTGGCTCGGATATTCATAGATCATATTGATATTTCACCAGCTAGCGTGCATTGGATCGATCTATCATTCCAGATATTTTGGTAGCAGTTGGAGGCTTCTAGAGGTGAGGCCAAAATCTAGGTGATTTAGTCAACCAGGGGGGCGCAAACCAGTTGAGGGTTTTCTTAGTTGGAGGGGCATAACTCCACCTTTCAGCTTGAAACTTTGTTAGGGAGATTCTCATATACCGATATACATTTTAGGAAGGTTTTGGATCATTTGGAGCACAGGGAGAGGAGGGTCAAAACTTAGCGGTTCATCAACAGCCAGGGCAGTGTGCAGCTCAACCAATTGGAGGGGTTTTGCATCATATTGGATTAGGATCTCATCTCATTAGTATTCTCTTGCAATTGTTGGCCTTTGGAGGCTTGGATATTATCTTCAGAGAGAATTTGGGAGGCTAATATATTTGTATTGACTATTATTGTATCAGTTGGCAACCCATTTTTGATATTATTACGGTTTTCTTTGAGATATGTAGATCTCTTGTTCAAGGATCTATATACTATCTAAATAAAGGTTAGATGTGACATTATTGATCCTATATTGGTGTTATTTATTGCATCTTGTCTTGTTTATATTATATTCTTCATATCTATTGTTCTATTTCTTAATCAACATCACATAAATCCTAATGCACAACTCCATGAGTAAACCTGTAAACACATAAGCAAACATAACAGATAGTGAGCAGTTAGTATTCCAAAAAAAAATTTTGGCTTGGGAACATTATAGTGGTATTAGAGCGTTGATCGTCCTAGCCAGTGGGGATTAGCACATGAAGAATTTCAGTGGTATCTACATGGGAAGACACGGGAAGTAGACAGGTGAAACAGAGGCAGAGATGGAGGGTTCAAGTGAAGACAGTGAGCCATAGATTATACCAAGTTTTTCCAAGGAGTTACAACACTCCATAAATCAGATAGAAAGTGAACTTGTGCACCATCTATAGGAGAACCAGGAAGAAATGCATTGGGGACAGTTTGAAATGAGGGAGACTCTGGAAAAAGTGAATGCCAACTAGGAAAGGATTGCACAACTCCTATTACAGATGACCCATGTAGGGAAGGGGCCAGAGGTTTATGCAAACATGGAAGCTAGTGGATCTCATGGGGGAAATAGAACTCAATGAGAGCATAGCCCTCGTTATAACATTGAGGGACAAAGTTATGGAGGTGGATATCCTTAGGGGTCAACACATAGTAGGACCACCCCTAGACCGTATCTACCCACATTCCTGGATAACCAGCCACAATGAAATTATGAGGATGGAGTTGAGGAGTATCATGCCTTGAGTGCAGGGTTCCAGAGAAAATTCATGTTGGATCAGTATTGTGGGATCAAGTTTTGGGCTAATCCAAAACAATATCAAAGGCCCAACTATGAATTGGAATGCAAGGCAGGAAAGATGGAAATTCCTTATTTTGATGGATCTTCTAAGGTGACTGTGCAAGCATGGGTGCAGAAACTTGATACCTACCTACAGCTTAATCCCATGAGGGATATGGATGCCATCAAGTTTTCCACCATGTACTTGGAGGGAAAGGCTCATGATTGGTGGTACCATGGGTTGACCACACTAGGACACAATCAGATCACATCCTATACATGGTTTACACAGAGGCTCATTGATAGGTTTGACCAGGGGGATCCAGAGCTACCTTTTAGGGAACTCACCCAGCTTAGACAAACATGATCACCAAAGGTTTACATAGATTAATTTCATAGGATAGCAGTTATGGTACAGGATGTGTCTCAATCTAGACTTATGTTTCTCTTCAAAAAAGGGTTGATGGAGCCCTTGAGGGGTTGGGTCAAGGATTTTAAGCCTACCAACTTGCATGATGCAATATGGAAGACTAGGGACTTAGTATCAGCAAAAAATACGAGATTAACCCCTAAACCTCCTCTAAACCAAGGGGGTAGAGACCAAAGACCTCTTATGAACGAAGGAGGGAGAGACCAAAGGGGGTTTGACTGAGGAAGGGGTAGGATGGATGAGCCCACTAGGAGGTAATTGAGAAGGAAGCAGGTGTGCTTCACTTGCAAAGAGCCTTGGGACCCAACACACAAATGTATGGTTAAGAGAAAGGTTCACTACATTGAGGTGATTTCGGATGATGATGAGGAGGAATATTTCGGCCATCTACAGAACATAGAGGCATAGGTCACAGGACACAAAAAAGAGGAGGATGCAAGTCATAAACTTGCAGCAGATGAAAAGGTGACACTAGCATCCATCTGTGGGGTACCTAAATTCAACACTTTCAGGATGAGAGGGGTGCTACAGGGGAAGAAGGGCTCATTTCTCATTGACGGGGGTGATTCACACAACCTCATCGATTCATCCTACTACAAATAAGACACATACCTACTGTTGAGTTTGAGGTATTTCATGTGGAGGTAGCAGGGGGGCACACCATGCCTTGTGATAGATACATTCCGCGAATGAATCTTACACTAGGAAGGCATGATTTGGCATAGGATTTCTATGTTATGGAACTTCCAAACACCAACATCATCCTTGGAGTACAGTGGCTTAGTACATTGGGACCAATCACCACCAACTACAAAACCATGGAAATGTCCTTTACAAAGGGAAAATGGGAAAAAGGTGGTTCTTAGGGGCATGACAGGCAACACACCAAGAGTGGTGACAACAAAGTGCATGGAGGCCATCTTTAGGAGGGAAGGCATTGTTTATGCAGCAGAGTGTACAATATTTGTCAGGGTAGATAAGAAGGGGGAAACTCACTACTCACTCTTTGAGGCCATACCACCAAGGGCACCACCAGATAGGGGGTTTGAGCACATCATAGAGTTGGAGGAGGGTGTGAAACTTGTCATCACCACTCCCTGCAGGCACCTCAAGAAGTATAAATATGAAATTGAAAAGGCCATTAAATAATTATTAGACATGGGCCACATTAGGCCAAGTTCCAGTCCCTTTGCATCTTCAGTGGTATTGGTGAAAAAGAAGGATGGGACAATGCACATGTGTATTGACTATAGGGATATAAATAAGAAGACAATAAAAAATAGATACCCCATCCCAAGGATTAATGAGCTATTGGATGAGCTCCATGGGGTTGTATACTTCATAAATATTTACTTGCGCTCCGGCTATCATCAGATAAAGATGAGGGAGCAAGATATCTCTAAGACTGCTTTTCGGTGTCACTATGGACACTATGAGTTTTTGGTAATGCCTTTTGGGATAACTAATGCACCAGCCACCTTCCTGTATTGCATGAATCACTTGTTCAATAAGCAACTAAGGAAGTTCCTATTGGTCTTCTTTGATGATTTATTGATCAATAGAAAAACTTGGGAGGAGCACCTTCAGCATGTGGAGCAAATTTTGGCTCTCATGGAAGAGCAATCCTTATATGCTAAGGAATCCAAATGTGAATTTGGAATGACATAGGTCCTTTATTCAGGACACATCATTGGAGTGAAGGGGATACATGTGCAACAAGAGAAAATGCAAGCTATACTTGATTGGCCCACACCTAGGACACTCACAGAGTTGAAGGGATTTTTGGACATTTGTTGCTATTACAGGAGATTTGTCAAGGGTTTCTCTCAACTCTGTGCACCTTTAACCAATTTGACCAAGAAAGGGGCATTCAAGTGGATCCCAAAAGCACAGTTGACCTTTGAAAAAATGAATAAAGTGATGAGTACATGCCCAGTATTGGCCTTACCAGATTTCACACAACCTTTCATAGTAGAGTGTGATGCCTTGGGGGAAGGCATTGGGGAAGTGCTTATGCAGAATAGGCATCCTATTGTTTATGAAAGCCTAAAATTGAGAGGTCTTAGGATCCTCTACATCATCTATGACAAATAAATGCTAGCCATAATGCATGCATTGGCTAAGTTCAGGTAGTATTTGGTTGGGGGGGAATTCATCGTGAGGACAAATCACAAAAACCTGAAGTACTTCCTGGATCAGAAGGACTGAACGAGAGGCAACAAAAGTGGGTGAGAAAAATCTAGGCTTATGACTTTGACATCGAATTTGTTAAAGGGAAGAATAATGTGGTAGCAGATGCCTTATTTAGAAGACAATCAGTCTATGCCATGCTTGACATCTCAGTGGATTGGAAGGCCCACCTTTTGGTGGAATATTCAAAAAACAAATTTGCATGCGAAGTGATGGATGGATAGGTACAAGATGACAACTTTAGAATCATGGATGACATCATATACTACAAGGGCCAAATTTTCTTAATCCCTGAATCAACCTTTAAGGCCAAGGTGCTACAAGCATGCCATCATTCACCAGTAGCAGGGCATCAAGGGTTCATCAATACATACAGGCAAGTTCATAAGAGATTTTCTTGGAAGGGCTTGAAATAAGATGTGATGCACCACATCAAGGAGTGCAACACTTTTCATGCGAACAAGGATGAACAAACTCACCCAACAAGATTAATACAACCACTTCCCATTCCGAAGCATAAATGGGAAAGCATATCTATGGATTTCACAGCAGGGTTTCCCAAGACTCAGGACAAAGATTGTATTTTCATGGTAGTGGACAGGTTGACTAAGTTTTCACACTTTTTTTCCATTTCCACAGACTACAGTGAAAAATAGGTTGCAGACTTGTTCTTTCGGGAGGTTTTCAAATTGCATGGTTTTCCCAAAACCATAGTGAGTGATAGGGACATAATATTTATGAGCACATTTTGGTAGGATCTCTTCAGGTTGGTAGGTACGTCCCTAACACCTAGTACTAGTTATCATCCTCAAACATATGGCCAAACAGAAATAGTCAACAAATGGGTTGAAGGCTACCTCAGGAACTATGTGGCAGGGCAGCAAAAGGCATGGGTTAAATGGCTTCACTTGGGGGAGTATTTATACAACACCACCAATCATATGTCCAATGATATGTCACCATTTAGGGCCTTATATAGATATGAACCCCTCTCATTTGTAGAGATTTCCTTTGGGGACAGAAGGGATCCCATGGTTCAGGACTGGATTCAGTAGAGTCAGGACATACTCAAGGAATTGAGGGACCACTTGCAAAGGGAACATAATCAACAAAAGGTACAAGAAAAAAAGCATAGGGTAGAACACACATTTGAGGTTAGTGACTTGGTTTACTTGAGGCTTCAACCATATAGGCAGACATCCATTAAGAGAAGTGGTGCAAAGAATCTCCAACCTTGTTTTTTCGGTCCATACAGGTTCAACAGGAGGGTAGGGGTCGTGGCATATGAGCTTGATCTACCACATGGCATTAAAATACAAAATGTATTCCATGTGTTGTGTTTGAAGAGATCCATTGGTAAACATAATATACTAGTATAGTTGGTAAACATTGTTGGACACACCTACCACACTTAGAGGGGGCGTGAATGAGTGTGGTGCTCTTTTTTTCAAAACTTCCCTCTTGCACAAAACTCATCAATTAGCATTCAACATTTATTCATTACCCATTGTTGTCATTTATAACCAGTTATATGTAGGCACATATCAACAACATACATCAGAAATATATCATCAACAAGTCATCATCACAATAGACACAAAGAACACAAGATGTATGTACAATTCTCTTTTTATTACGGACTACAATCCTTGGGTTTATCAGCAACAATTGAATAGAGTACAACTCTACAAGAGCACTAGCTCTATATGCAAGACTCACCTTACACCCTCAGCATCAACTGAGATGAGACAACAATCCTCAATAGATATCAATCTGTCAACAGGTACGCAGCCTGTCAGTAGTGCAGCCCGTGTGTGAATGTTCTCTTGCTCACTACAGCCCACGTGTGAACGCGGCCAGTGTATAATGCAACAAGCGTCTGCTCTTGAACACTTAGGGTTTTTCTTTGCTTCACATGCTTAGATCCTCTACAACCTGCAATCACTTTTTATTCTATCTTCCATTGTCCAGACTGACCCACAGCCAGTCACAATACATCCAAGCTCTCCAATATCTTGCTCATGCTCCACAACAAATCAATATGAATGTTATCTCAATCATGTATAAACAACAAGTATACCATAGAAATCATGTCACTACTGAATCACAAGAGTGTTGCTTACTCCATCCATCAAATCAACCAAATTGAGCCACATCATATAAGCCATACCAAGAATGCCCTAATAATTCACAACATATCAAACAACAACATCTATCAAGACAATAATGTAACCATACCAGTGACATAGTGATAGATATGAGGCCATAGAATGCAGATCTGGAACCTGCCTCATCATCCAAGAGCTTGGCACCATCTCAAACACAAATCTCCATGTGGTTATCCAGTCCACACTCCCTGTACACAGTCATCCCGCATGTACACTCACCCTATACACAGCCAGCCCGCGTGTACATGCACCCTATACACAGACAGCCCGCATGGGCATCAAAAAATAGGGTTTTCTGTGACTCCGAGACTTTTGTCGTCAAGATCTCCGACATTGCTGAAACTTTGATGCGTCCATGAGATCCTCCTCTTTCTCTCTTCCTTAGAATAGATCTTCAATCATGCTCAAGAGATCCACACCAATAAGATTCTCTCATAAGACGCTCTCCATCAATACTCCAAAAGATATTACCAAGATGCTCTCCATTGATCCACAAAAGGGATTCTTACCAAATGTTCATTTTACAAGAGATCCTATCTTCTTATTTATACTTTCATCTTCTAGGTTACTTAACCCATTTTTAGGTTACTTAACCCATTTCTAGGTCACTTAACCTATTTTCCTTATTTTAGGGTTAACCACTTTCCATGAATAGAAAGTTTTCCAATACTTTATCATTTAAATATTCCTTCTTGATTTTGTCACTTTTCTTTATCATTTAAATAATCCATCTTGATTTTGTCACTTTA
>SNQJ01S0153892.1:0-22802 GCA_010110895.2 Picea sitchensis
AGAGAGGTTGTATGTGCAATGAAATCGAGATCGATATTAATAGAGACTACGTATTTTATGTATCTGTGTTTGTATATTGTGATATCTTATTAATTATGGTTTAATCATGTGTGGTTGAATCCATGTTTTAATGTGTGTGTGAGAGTGGACTGTGCATATCTGTATCACAGGTCCAAGACGAGAAGGGGTATGACAACAAGGCACAAGTTGTTGGTTCTTCGCAAAGAGATCCAAGGGGTTGTAAATTTCTTTTGGGTGACCACAGATTTCATCAACCTATTGAGAGAAGATCTGATCATTGATCATCATGGATCAATGATCAAACATCGCTATTGATGAACCCTTTTCATGCAGGCCAGATAGGGAGAGAACAACGATGACAAGTAAATTTTGTGTAGTGTTGTAGACATTGGCCTTAGCCAATGATTGAGCGACACAAATGAATTGTGCATAGTGTTGTAACCATTGATCCTAGCCAATGATCGCGTGATGAAAAATTATTTGCGCCCATTGGAGTGTCATATTTCTAAAGGTTCTACGATGGACATTGAGTGCTAGAATTAGGAACGTCAAGGTACTGAAAGAGGTAAGTGACAGAAGTTGTGAACTATATAAGGTTATCGAGGAACGATTGTGATGAAGTTCCTATGAACTTCATTTGGATGATTGAGATACAAGGACTCCATTTTATTCATAGTGTATTGGTGGAGATGTCAATTTTTATTGCTTCTTGGATTGAATTGTGGTCTATTTCATGGGCTATAACCCAAAGGTCCGAGGATCGAAGCTCATAAAAAAGTTTGATTTGAACCCCCATAATTGGTCTTCATCGTTTACTCTTGGGTAGAATTTAGAAGTTGAATCCCTACTTGGAGGGGGTCCCTTGTCCCACAAACAAGGGGGTCTCATAGACCAATTTTGTGGGGTCCCTTAATCCACAAACAAGATTAAGGAGGGGGTTCCTTGTCTCACAAGAAAGGGGGTATCATACACCAATTTGGTGGGCTTCTTTGTTCCACAAACAAGGGGGTGTCATACACCAATTTTGTGTAAAATTAAATGATTATTATTATTAAACAAATAATAAATGAATTAGAATATTATGTTCACATTTCAGAATAAAAATTAATAACAAAATGTTTTTTGTGTTTGAAATAACAGATAAATACATGTTTTTGAATAATAATTAGCAAAAAACAACTTTAATATTTCATCCATTTTCTTTTATTGTTTTAATATGCTACTGATACTTATGCAATTGGCCTTATGATTCCATGTTCAATTTATATACTATAGACTAAACCAAGATCATTGCAAGGAACCTTTTTCTGGTGAAGATTGAAATTTAAGAAAGTAGGGTTGTTTTACTTGTTTCAAGTTGATCAAGTTCTACATGGCCTATTGTGGGAAATGGGAATGAATAAATATCTCACTATTTGCCAATGCATTATTGTAACATCCCCACTATAATCTATGGTTTAATTAATGCATAATGTAGGTATAAATGTGGCTATAGTCAAGCAATGTAAATGCAAAATGTATTTCCTGACTTGTAAATAAATATAATGTAATACCATCTCCTAGGATATGGACATAGATGGGGGTTGATTAATACACGAGAGAGGGTAATTCCTAGAGAGTGTCCAAGTGGGGTCCAAGGAGTAAATAATTTATGAGTATTAATTCAAACCCACTTTCTGAATTTTATTATCATTTGGGGAAAACTATTATTTCTGGTTGATTGTATGAGAGCCCAATCATTGAATACCTATCATAGGGTGGGTGTGAGAATCACATCCCATAGTTATTGGAGAGCATGGGGTTGAAGTACAATCAACATTGGGTAGAGTGAGTAGTCAATTGTCTTGGGAAAAGAGAGGAAATTTGTATGGGTAGTAACAAGCAGTTTTAGACATTCAAATTTTACATGAACAACAAGAGGAAACATGGAAGAAGAGTTTGGGAGATGGAACAAAAAGGATAGGAAAATTTTGGAGCATGTTGAAGCATTTTTGGAGCATTTTGGAGCTGGAAATTAAAGAGCTAGGTTGTCAGGCCTAAAGAGTGAACTCTTGGGTGAGTTGCACTATATCAGTAAGTATTTGTTGTTTGTTTTTCTGGTAGTTTTTCATAGCAGTGTGTTCCCTTGAGTTCACAGCTAAGAGATTCCTAACTACCTATGCCAGAGAGACCATGATAAACAAATGGGACACCCGATGGACTGAGAGCGATGAAGGGGTACATTCCTTTGGTTGGGCAGGTCAAGAGGAAGAGATATGGAGGAAATTTGAGATAGTTGTAGGAGAGAACCAATGGGTTATGTGAGAGTGAGTTGTGAGGGGACTATGAGAAGCACCTTCTTTTGTGGATTCCTAGCCCCATATTGGGCATGAAATGTTGTTGATATTTGGAACAATAGGTATATGGTTGGGTGGAATGTCCTTATGAGGCAACTGGTTGCACAAACTCTCTTTTAAAGATAAGTGTTTATTTGTTTTGCCGAGTTTTTTATGAGTTCATGGATGTGCAATTTCTCTATGAATGTTAATGTTTTATATGATGTTATATGTGTTTTATAAACTACATTCATGGTCATTTAAATTAATGTAGATGCATTTAATTATGGGTATCAAAAATTAGTTGAAAATGTGTTTAAATAGTAGCTGGTAAGCTATAGGAATTGATTAGAAAAATAATATTTTTATGTGTTTTTCTATGTAGTAATGTTCCCTAGTTAAGCTAGGGGACATCACAATTATCCCCAATAAATTATACTTGAATGGAATTATTTTATTTGTCAAAATTGATGGGATAAAATACATGTGTAAGGCCCTAGCCTTGAATGGTTTTGAGCACCTCCACTGCATGATCACCTTGGTGGTCATTCGCTGACATGGATGGACATGATGATAGGTTGATGGATAGAATAGTCTATTTTGGAGTGCTTTGTCTTGTTGGAAAGGTGCACCATGGACATGTTGGGAGCCCTTTCTCATAGACTAGGAACACTACAAACCTTATCAATTTTCACTAGTTGCATGCACCAAAAGAAGCTTGGAAGGGAACTTGGTGAAGAAAGGGAAAGGGGGTTTCTACAGGAAACTTTTTTTGTAGACATGCACTATGCATGACATACACCATACTAATAAATAACTTGACTATGTTGGGTGCTTCAACTACATACAAACCAAGGAGTTGGGTGGCCCACACTTGGGGGTTATGAAGGATGACATAAGTTCCATTGGGAATACACATCCATGGATCACAATTGTGGGATGCACTCATTGGGAACACATCCACTGGGCACAAATTTGTCGTGCGCACATCCGGTAGACATACTTGGGCACATTGTTGGGTGCACTTGTGCACAATTAGGTGGAATCATATATACTTGGGAATAAGAGGGAAGATTCAGATGACTTGTATGTGGTTGGGAAGACTCGGATGGTTTGGGAACAATCAAGTGAAATTGGATGGACTTTGGTACAATAGAATGGATTTGGGTTGAGTTGGATGGACTTGGGTGGACTCAGACTAATTAGATGCACTAGGGCCAAGTTGGATGGACTTGGATGGGCATGGGCATACCTAGACAAATTGGGCAGTCTTGGGCAAAGTTGGATAGACTTGGATGGATAGAATGGGTGGATTTGAGATGACTTGCCAAATTGAGTTGGTTTTGGATGACTTGGGAAGATGATTGATGGAGAAGTCACGAAAGAGAAGAAAGTATCATATAAAAGGAGGACTCCTCAAAAGTGCCAACACATAAGGGAAAATAGGTCATTCACTAAGAGTGAAAGGAGATCTATGATTGTGCCAAGTTCAAGGTTAGTCACAATAGGGAGAATTGCATTGGACGAGTGAGAAGAATAAGAAGACAATACCTGTAGGAGGTAGGCCTACATTTTATTTAGGAATTGGATTGTGCAAGTTTGTTGGGAAGTAGGAACAAGGCTATTTACCTTAGATTTTTTGTACATTTGTAATAGATTTGTAGGAAAGAGGCTACAACTCCCTTGTTGTATATCTGTGACAATATTCATATAATAAAGTGAAGGCCCTACGTTGGGTGTCACATATAATTTTGTGTTGCATAATCTTTATGATTGTTGGATGTTATTGTTCCTTGATTTGCTTTGTACTGGATAATTATTGAAAAATTGGATGAGTATAAATATTACTAGGATGTTTAAAGGACATGGTTGGATGTGTGCCTACTATAGAATGAACTTAGTTGAATAGGACTTACTTGCATTTGAAATATTGTAGCTTAAGGTGAAGCTATGGGTATACTTTAAGTGAAGAGGTGTAGTCTTGTTTTAGTGGGCACAGGTTGACCAAGCACTTCTAGTCAAGGAAAGGTAGTGTCACATGACCTTAGATGATAAAACCAAATAGGGAGAAACTCAATTTTACAAAGAAAAAATTAGGCATATTTAAGTCCATGACAGGTGGTATCATAACATACTAATCTTCTCCACTTTTTGAAGGAAAGGTGGTATTAGAGATGATTTTGTGGTAGTTTTGGTTCTCTTCACCATTGTCACTACTGTGAAAAAAGTGATATCATTGTAGTTCAAGCATTCTTCATCACATCTAGTTGAAATTGAAGCAAAGTAGCAATATTTGGGACAAGTTTGGCAAGTGATCAAAGAGTGACTTGAGGATTGGAAAATACAAACTTAGTGCCTTAGTGTAGAAGGAAACCAAGACTGTATATCCTCACAGACTTTGAATACTTTGGGCACTCTTCACCATTACTTAGAAGGGATAAACATGCTTTAGTGAAAGGTTAAGTTGATGGACAAGAACAAGCTTGAGGCAATAAGGTAGAATTGAGTCTTTGAGACTTGGGGAAGATTCTTTATCCATGTCTATGTATAACTTGGAAGGTGTAGAAGAAGAGTCATGGAAGACCAATATGGAAGTCATGGCCATGGAATTGTAACATTTGGATCAAGAGATATATCACTTGTACTAGGAACATGTGGCGAATTTGGAGCAGACTAGCGCATAGGCTAAAGCTTAGGTTTAAAAGTTGTATACTTTGACATGCCAAGTAGAGACTTGGGTGCTACCTAATTTGGGGTTGTTCAGGAGGAAGGATTCCCAATATGACAAGGACATTAAAAGGGAGAAATTGAAATCGCCTAATTCTAGAGGTAAGAATATTGCTTGTTTCCTTTGTTACCCAAATCATTTTGCAATGGATTTTCCTTTTAAGAGGAATTTGGAAGACTTTGAAGAAATACAAGTGAAATTGAATTCAAAGACAACACTGGAGGTTCTGGGTGCTTGACAACACATTTGGGAAAGTTCTTGGAAGAAGGTCAGGAACAACAATTTTCTAAGATGAATCCCATAGTGGATATTGGGTAGAGCATTGTTGAAATTGTTGGAGGTGGATTTGGTATCCACTTTCCATATTTTATTCACTGATAAAATCCACATGTGGCTCACTACCTAGGTGAAAGAAGTGGAGCCTAATGAACTTGTAAAGGTGTCAAGTTTAGTGCAAGGAAAGACAGAGGAGGAGCCATTTTTTCAAAAGAATGAAACTTGCGATGGTAATAGCCCAACCTATTCTCCACATTGATGTTAGGTTATGTAGTTTGTTGTCTAAGAAGTAAGACAATGAGCAAGGAGGAACTAGTGCCTTGAAAAAATTGTTGACTTGTAGGAGGAAAATTGATAGAATTGAGGAAGAGGTGAATAATTTTCCTTGTGCAACAATGACAATAGTGCCAAAGAAATGGATGATTTCTTGGATGAGTAGGGTAGTTTATTTCTAAGTGAATGGAAGGAGACAATGAAGGATTTGACCAGGAAAATGTTTTCATTCAACTTGAATTATGAAAACAAGAAATTAGACAAAGTTGACAAGGACTATGCTCACTCATCTTTGTATATGGGGACCTAGGATGAGGCTGAATGCTCCTTGGGTAGTTTAAGGATGATTTCCTAGATGCAAGAAATATCATGGGATAATTGGGTGAAGATGACAAAAGTAATAGTGCAAACTGCCTCTCATAAGAAAGAACTATGGAAGTCTTTTGGTTGACTCTTCTAATTTAGAGCACTTTGGAAAGATTGTTGGAGTATTGAGGGTAGTGGATATGATGACCATTTTCCACCCTCTTATTGACTATAGAGCTTAGGGAGATACACTAGCTAGGGGTTGGTAGTGGATCCTAAGGACAACAAGAAAAATGTGCCAAGTTCAATGAATAATTTAGAGTCTTGGGTTGCAGTAGGTGACTTAACAACTTAGAGGTAAAGGTGGTGACCTTTCCTTGGTCTAGTGGAGTTGTATAGAAAGATTGAAGTGCATAAAAAAGTGATCATTTTTGGAATGAAGAATTCCATTCTTATGGCTTAGGCATAGTAGTCAGGTTGGCCACCTAACTAGTTTGAGACATGAAGAGTTCAATATATAGAGGCATGAAAAAATGGGTCAAGAGTATTGATGCAGTGGTAGGTTTGGATTATGCAATTGTAACACCTCGTTTTCCCCCATGACTGTAATTATGTTAATACTTCATGTATTATGATTAATGAAGAATGTAATTGTGTTTATGCTAATGAAAAAACCAGAGAGATTACTAGGAAGGAAGTCTTGAGTATTGACCATGATACCATGAATGGGAATCGTGAGGGGGGATAAGATTTATCAAAGAAGAAATTAGGAAGCTCACCAACATTCCAACTCACATCTACAAACTTAATATAGAACCTATCCAACGTACCGGGATTGCATTGACCCATGAAGCTTGTTCATGATAATAAGGTTGGGTAGTTGATCAATTATAACTCCCTACAGATTTAGTACTTAGAGGAATGAAGGGTTGATCGAGAATTTATCTAGAAGGACACACAATAGTTTCCCCTTCGATTTGAGAGCATGAAACTGATGGATTTCTTCTGACATAAGTCATCAGGTATCTCGAGGACAAGGAGAAAGAAGACGAGAAAAGGTGGAAAAACAACACATAAAAATAAAATAACTGCATGTGGACACATGCAGAAAGATGTGACTAGCAACCCGAAGTGGAAAAGAACTGCAAGTGCACTGAAGTGTAGATAATGGACTCATGTGGAAGAACATAAACTACCCAGACACAAAAGTGAGTTGCGAACTCACAAACATATGGTGTAATGAGTAGAGGATATCACACACATGACTTTGAGAAGCAAAGAAGATATTGGAATATTTTCTAAAGAAAATAGGAAGCTTGGCCAAGAGTTGAATGGTCACCCTAGAACAAAGAAGGCCCATATCCAGACTAAAGAAACAGAGGACCGTGACTTGGTGCTTACTAGAAAGAAACCATAATTGGTAAGGGAAGGTTGTCGAGGGACTATGTAGTGGAGAAGGGGATCCCTTGTGCAGAGGAAATCCATTTGGGAAGGTTTCAGATAAACTCATGGAGGTCCTGAGCTTAGTGGGAAGAGGGGAAATTATGTTATTTCCAGTGGTGTGAAGGAGAGTAGCCTTCTTGATTCATTATTTGACTTGGTAATCAACTAAGTTAGTCACTTTCTGGAATCATGGCCTCACATGGGGGTGGCATGTTGTATAAAGGAACAATGTAGCATAGCCTATGGTTGGGTGGAAAGGAATTTCCCCTCAATTAGTTGGCTAGTTGCAGTTTTTACTGAATAGATAAGTGTTTTACCTGGAATGCCTCATGATCATTTACTAATGATTGAAAATTGTGTTATGTTTATGTAACTAGATGAATGTGATGAAAGAATGTTGAATTCTAGTTCAACATGGATTGATGTAACCTCCTTTAAATTCCAAATGAAGTAACTGTGAAAGTGCATAATGATTTCCAGTGTCATCCAATAATCTTGTGTTTCCTTGTCTTTGAAAGGGAAATTTTATAGGATGTAAACCTTCATATGGGTGCTTAGGAGTAGATTACTCCTTGCGTATCAGAGAGTGGATTAAGAGTACAAAGGAGAAGAGTTAAACTATGGTAGGAAGAATCCAAAAACATTCCAAGACTGTTAAGTTCACAACCCAACTTTAACCTTGTTGAAAATCCTTGTTTACAACTAGAGAAATGATAGTCGTCGATTTCGTGGAAGGGGAAGATCCTGACCATTCATTGGAGATCTTGGTTTCAGGAGAAAGACTACCAGAAGGAAAGGTCATTGGGAGAAACCAAGGTGAGAAGTCATGGTGGATTTTTGATGGGAAGTCGCAAGCAATTGCGAGTCGTTGATGTATCGAAGATCAAGATGATGAGATCTAGGTCATTGATTCCTAAGTGCTAATATGAGATTGTTGATGTATTTAGCATCAAAACACTCCTTCCACATTGTGGGTGTTTAGCATGTGGAAGTCATTTGTAATGCCTCTCAAAACCTTAGGAAATTCACTTGATAAAGTGATTATTAATTGAATGTACTTTTAAAATTAATGTGATTTTAATTAAGTTGAATGCATAATTTTTGGAATTAGAAACTTAAGTGAGTTAATTAAATCCAATATATTAAATCTAAAGTGAAGTTGAGATATAATCTCAATATTTGATCACTTTAGAGATCTAGGGTTTTGGATTTAGGGTTAACTTAACATTATAAACGACAGCCTAAGTGAGAGGATGAGACACACAGAAAGTACATTGGAGAAAAGGACTCTTTTCTCATGAGCTTTTATCACACATAGGATGAGTGAGGGAGATCTCATTGATTGGGTGGAGAAGTACTTCCATCCAAGTGTGCATGGGCAGGGGCCGAGGAAAGGCACAAAGGGGAAGTAAGGGAGATAGAATCCAACCAACAAGATTGAAGGTCTGATCTTGAGGTTTGTAGGGCTTGGATATTTATTTTTTTGTTTTCCTCGGGTGGGCCATTATCCCAGGATGGGAGCCCAAAATTTTATTTAATAAAATCAACTCAGATCTAGTTTTCTCTTTGGGGTTTCTTCAGGGGTGTTTACCACCCCAAAAAAATTTGCAATGTGTTTGGTTTCATTTTTTATGCTTCCACTGTAATTCGTTAAGTAGCCTAGTTGTGCATTTATTACTAAGTGATTTATTTGAAATAAATTTTCGAGTGTTGAGTTGAGAAAAATAACATGGTATCAGAGCTGTGATTATGCAGGAAACTAGATTTTCACGAGATAGATATTATTTGCAATAAGAAAAATTTTGTTTACATGTTTTTGGGAAATATTTTATTTAGTAGGCTCAGCTAAATGTAATAAAAAAATGAAAAGTGGCAGTTGTATAGTGCACAACTGTCCTATTGTAGGATCTATGTGACGTACAGTTGTTGTTGCAGAGATAAATAAATTTGTGATCAAGATGAAGTCGTTAGTAAAATTGGCTGTGGTGGTAGAGCTCAAGCAACAAGAGACAAAGTTTTCAACTTCAGGTCTCTGCGTGGTCAATGATGGTGGATACAACTAAGAAATTTTTTGTGCTATAGAGGAGCCACCACAAAAAGGATTGATGGCGGAGGGCGGATCTAGTGTAATATAAATCACGTGGGTGAAGAGAAGGGTTGAAAAAAGGAAGGGTTTATGAGCTTAGAGTAGTGGTTGGGTGCATGTGGAGACAAATATTTGGCCAAGTGGTGAAGAACAAGATGGGTCGAGGTAGCATCACCAGCTGGAGAGACAATCCACAAAGGATTAGCGATATGTGGAAAGGATGTGTTGAGGGAAGATGTGGGAGGAAACAAGTAGTGTGTGGAAGGTGCAGTCATCAAGTGATTAGGAGAGGCGGTGCAATAGCAAAGCCATCAACGACATCTTCCACCACAACCATAAAAACCACTATAGCAGTGACATGTGCAGACATGTGAACAAGTAGAGGAGAGTCAACAAAGGAGATGTAGGTAGAGGACAATAGGTATGTGAAGTTGATGACAAGGGAAGAGAGGTGCTAGTAGAGATGGCTGAGAGTTGATGGTTGGTTGGACCAACATAGCAGAGTCATTGGGTTACATGGGATGGGTGGCAGGAGGATTAGGCAAAGGTGAAAAGAGAGCCGACACCCCAACCACCAAACAATGTCATTGGGTGGAGTAAGGGGTTGGCCAATAGGACACTAGAAGGAAAGTTTCCATCCAACAAGGAAAACATATCCGCAGAAGCTGCCATAAGTAACTAGGTAGCTTGGGAAGACTTTAGAAGATAAAAGAAGCCACTAGGCATTCCAGAGAAGGGCCTAGGAAGCCCAGAAAAACTAAAGAAACACTTGAGAAGGACATAAAAGAAATTAGGCAGTGAGGAAAAGGATTGGGCAACATTTAGGTAGACTGCAAGAATCCACAGGTAGTAGTAGAAAGATATAGACAACCTCAGGCAACTTCAGGTAGGGGTCCATGCAGCGAGCAATAGGTACGGGTAGAAAAAACTTTTATTATGTTGTTATGCAAGCAATGGAAAGTAGAAAAGTGGAAAAGAGAAAGGAGTGGGTAGCTTCAAAGGTTGAGAAACTCAAAGGGAGTCAACCTTCAGGTTCAAGTGGGAAGGATCAACCTTCCAAGTTTGTCAAGAAGTCATGGTATGAGATGACCATGTAGGATGATCAGGAGCAAGAGGATTCTAGGATAATATTCAAAGGAGGAAAGTCTTCGAAGAAGGGTCTGAGTGAGATGGTAGGGATAACTTTATGTTCAAAGGGAGAAGCCAATTAGGTGGATTGGAGAGAAGCCATGGTAGCAGATTTGATAGTGAATACAGATCCACCTACAGGTGGTAGAAGTACCTTCCTTGCTAAGAGGGAATGTTGATGTATTTAGCATCAGACATGTACTTCCACATTGGATCAGTGTCTAGCATGTGGAAGTTGTTTGTAATGCCTCTCAGAACCTTAGTAAATTCACTTGATAAAGTGATTACTAAGTGAATGTACTTTTAGAATTAATGTGAGTTTTGTAAATGTGTTGACCTACACAAAATAGATCTAGCTAAACAATGATACACACATTTGCAGAGAGAATTGGAAAAAGAAGAAGAAGGGGAGAAAGAATGGAAAGAATTCTCATTAACCGTTGTGAATAATGAATAATTTACACATGATATACTATGTATAACTCAATGATTTCGACTTGAGGTGAACCAAGTTTCCATAGTGGTGGTCTAGAGTGATATGGACACACACCAGCAGTTACGGGAGTGAACTGCCACCTATTCTAGTCTCTCAGGTAGTTACAGGAGTGAACTGCCACCTAGTTGAGTTAACTAGTCAACTAGTCTTCAGTTAACTGACTGAACATAAAGTAGTGAGGAGTTAACTCAATGAATCAAGGCTAATGAGCCACTTTGGTGATGATACCAAGGCAAGGTCGAATTAGCATGGTGATGATCCCAATGTTGCATGGTGATGATCCCAATGCAACATCTAAACTCTGATCCTAATGTTGCATGGGTGATGATCCTAATGCAACATCTAAACTAACCAACTAGTCAAATCAAAGTAGAACCGAAGAGAATATTCTCCGTAATATTCTCTTCCCTAAACTATAGGAAATTGATAATGACTAATTATGATTAAAAAAATAAAACCCCAGAAAAGAAATCCTAGGTGTGTGAAGTAACTCCAACACTTCCAACCATCACTATGGTGACAAAGATTGGGTCCCCATAACAAGGCCATGTTAGGGTACCCGGCACAAAAGATACAATGAAAAATAGCGAGGAAAGAGGAAAACCTCATAGGAAAAAATCCCCCTCAAGGGTACAATGTATGTAAAAGATGAACTACAGCTTCGTTAGGCAATCATTCTTCACTAAGACAACCTCAGAGAATCGGAATTCTCTCGCCGAAGGTTCTGGTGAAACGTTCATTGCCCTGCTCGCTAAAGGACATAATTGTGTCGACATCCCCTGTGTACTAAGTCCCGATGCGGTGCATGTGGATCTCTAAGGTGCTTCACCCATCACTTCTAACCGATCCTCATAACTTGAGTGCTTCCTGCTCTTCACACCGCCTCGTTTCACACCGATGACAACGACCGATGAAACTAAATTTCCAACTCGATGAGAAAATGTTGTATCCACATAGCCTAAAATGGTTATGTTAACTACCCTCTGTACTCTACCTCGGCTAAAGATAGAGCAATGGCAACTTTCTTCTTTCTCGACCAACGATATATTTAGAACCAAGACTGAGTGGGTAATCAGATCTAGATTTATGTATCAATGCTATCGCCACCAAAATCAAGAAACCCAATGAGATATAATGTAGATTCAACTACATAATGAATCCAAAAGGTTATGGTGCCCTGTATGTATCGAATGATGCTCTTTTCATCCTTCCATTGTAGATCATGTGGCTCCTGCATGATCTTGGAGACTGCTCCAACTGCATAGCAAAGGTCTAATATATATTGTGTGAGATATAACAATCTCCCTACTAGTTGTTTGTACAATGTGATATCAACTGGAGCCCTCCATCCTCGCGTTTGATTCCCGATAGGAAGTGATCGATGACTTGTACCGTCATGTGAAATCTCGGCGAGATCTTGGTGCATACTGATTGAGACATTTTGATTTGATGGCCCGACTAATCTCTCAAGTCCATGAATAAGTGTAGTAGACCCATGTCTCATTACTCAAAACCATTCATGAAGAATCCTCTTGATTGCAACAATCACCGAAGTCGAGCAACCAGTGATCCACAAATCATCAAATTACATAACTAGGAGTAGAAGTGAATAAGTTTTCTTGAGCATGTATACATTCGGTCTGATTTACAACATACAAAAGATTCTATGACAACAGTAGAGTCCATCTTACACATTACGCCCTCATAGCCCGCTTGAGGTCATAGCGACTCTTCGCCGACGCACCAAAGATGATTCATGCACAACTCTCGGGCTGCTCCATGTAGATCTCCTCAGAGAACACTACGAAGAAATGCATTCTTCACACCAATCGGATGGACTTCATCCCTTTGTTGTCGAATACAAGTGCCAACGATGGGAATCCATCTTGCTATTGATATAGCCATCCCATCATAGTCAATACCACCATGAACTCAAGTTTCCGGCAACAAGCCCGATTTGTATCCACCGACATGTCCATCCATTGCTTCTTGGTCCCGTAGACCCATCCGATTCGACAAGCTTCCTCCTGAAGGAAGGAACCGTGATCCCAAGTCCGTTCTCGAGGAGGAGAGCTATACCTCCTATTACGGTATGAATTCCTAAAAAGGATTTCTAGTAGCCTCACCATAAGATCATGGATCTGAAGATCGAATCCAAGAAAAGATGCCTAGAAGGCAATGGTCAGTGGCAGTGAGTGCAACAAAAGCCTCTCAAAATCAGATCGAGTCCTACCAGTATCAGCTAGATCACCAACAATATCCCCTACATCATGAAGAGTATTCTATGCCCACTAGGGCCTCTGCTCTGGATATGCAACTACATCCGGATGCTCTAACTCTTCATCTGAATGTACTGACTCTGAATATAAATATGAATCATTTGAATCCTCTAAATAAAAAATCTCATATGAAGAAGAGTCATCGTGTGCATGCTCATCATCTCTGACAAATGGAAGAGTGAAGGTGTCCGTGATGTACCGCCGTGAGGGTACATGCGTAGACAATTTCTCAAATTGGCCACTACGTCACGATGAGCCGGGCCTTAAGGAAAGATCAATAAGCCGACATCCCTTCACACCATCGGTATCCAACAAAAATGCACTCGCTGCTCAGGATCAAGCGCCTTCCTCTTTTCAGAGGGAATCATCATGCACGCGAACCGAAAATGCAAAAGTGGGCCACTTCCGATTTGAGGCCACCCAAGCCTCGTAGAGGGTGTTATTCCTGACAAATCTATGGGGAGATCGGTTTTGGATGTATCTTGCACAATTAAGTTCTTCGGCCCATAGTCTCTGTGGTAGTGAATTTGCATGGAACATGCAAGATGCTATCTCCTTAGAGATTGGTTTTTCCGGGCTTCAACAACTCCATTTTGTTATGAGTGTAGGGAATTGTATGCTTCAACTGAATCCCCGCCGGTTGAAAATATTGTGGATCTCATGATCTACATACTTCCCCGCGAGTCAGCTTTGGAGGACTTTGATCTTCTTCTAGACTGTGTCTCAACCAAAACTTTTAAATCTTTGAGGTGTTGAAAAACCCTCGTATTTTTTCCGGAGAAAGTAGATCCAAGTAAAACCGGAGAAATCATCAACAAAAATGAGAACAAACCCCTCTTTGTTGGATAGATGGATGTGGAAAGGAACCATGAGGTCACTGTGGGATCGTGATCTAAAGGTGTGGAAGCTCACTGAGACTTTCCTTTCGATGAATTTCTGAGGGTGTTTTCCGAGAACACATCCTCACATACTCCTTTGGAGAAATAGATGTCTAGTATACCATCAACTAATATGTTCTTGCGGTTACAGCATGTATCCTGAATTCAAATCTCCAAACCTTTCGTCCCATATCCTACTACTTTCATCAACATGAGTAGTAAGCAGTAAAGCAGAATCAGGTTCAATGAATTCAAAAAATGTATACAATCTAGACTGATGATTACCTCACTGGTAGCAACCCTGGAGTTGGTTTGCATGTTGTATATGTCCATGAAATATAGTGTGAATATGACTTTCTTTCTAGTGCTAGAATTTGTCATCTAATATACAGAGAGAAGGTTGACAAAAAGTTTGGGAACATGTAGCACGTTCTCGAAGCTTCCATTGGTGAGTTCAATCCTTCCTTTTCCGGTGACTTCGACAGAAGAGTTGTCCCCCATCAGAATAGGAGGACCTTTGCATGCATCCAAAGAAGAATAGACTACTTATGAGGCATCCATGTGATGTGATGCTCCTGAATCTACAATCCAAGCATCGAGAGAGGAGTTGATTGCAATCAAGGCATGGCTAGAATTGCCTTTCTTGGAATTCAGATCTTTTGGCTTCTTCTTCTTTGCACCCTCGGGGATGCAATCTCCAAGGTTGTTTTGCTGAAGTATCTGAGACATCAGATCTATTTTATTTTGCATGCATGCAGATTCTGAATGGAATCCTTTGTGACAGTACATGCATTTCTCTCCTTTTCTTCCCTTTTCTCCTTTGGATACAGAGGCATTGGTGAAGGGTTTTGTGTACCCTTCCTTCTTCGTATGTGCATGAGATTTATGCTAATCTTTATCTTTAGATTTTTGATATTTGTGGCTTCCATCATGCACAGTGAGTGCATGCACCCTTGGGCCTTTGATTGCACCCATGTTGATGAGCTTGGTTTTCTCTTGTGTCAAGGATTCGATAAAGTCCTCAAGAGAAGGCATCTTCCAGGTGGTTCCAGAGGCAAATCTAATAGTATGGAATGTGGATACAAATATAGAGAATTCAGGACCAAGCTTGGAGAGAATGGCGAGAACCATTTATTTCTCCTCCTTTGATTTATCAACCCCGCAAGCTTTGAGTTGCGACAGTAAATCCTTGAATTTTGTAAAGAAATCTTGGATATTCTCGAAGATTTTTGGATCCAATGTGAGCATCTCCACCTCCAGCATGTGTCCCCTCATCTCATCTTGTTTTCCAAATAGCCCTTCCAAGATGGTCCAGGCTTCATTGGGAGTCTTACAGGAAGATATGTGAAAAAGGAGATCGAGAGAAATAAGACTGCAAATTGTTCCGAGTGCCTCATCCATGCGATTTAAGTACTTGGATTTTTCTATGGCTGATGTCAGTTCTGTATCTGTATTCATGGTTAACCTATACAACCCTCTGGATTGGAGATGTATGGCTATTTTCTCCTTCCATGCAAAATAGTTGTAAGGTGTACGAATGAATTATTTTTGGAATTCCATCTTTTCGTTGTCTTCAATCTTTTGTACCTGCAAAAAATTTTGGTGTAGATTTTGCTTAGCAGTCCATTGGCTCTGATACCATGTAAATGTGTTTACCTGAAAAAAATATATCTAGCTAAACAATGATACACACATTTGCAGAGAGGATTGGAAAAAGAAGGAGAAGGAGAGAAAGAATGGAAATAATTATCATTAACCGTTGTGAATAATGAATAATTTACACATGATATACTCTGTATAACTCAATGAGTTCGACTTGAGGTGAACCAAGTCGCCATAGTGGTGGTCTAGAGTGATCTGGACACACACCAGCAGTTACGGGAGTGAACTGCCACCTATTCTAGTCTCTCAGGCAGTTATGGGAGTGAATTGCCACCTAGTTGAGTTAACTAGTCAACTAGTCTTCAGTTAACTGACTGAACAGAAAGTAGTGAGGAGTTAACTCAAGGAATCAAGGCTAATGTGCCACTTTGGTGATGATACCAAGGCAAGGTCTAATTAGCATGGTGATGATCCCAATGTTACATGGTGATGATCCCAATGCAACATCTAAACTCAACTCAACTAGTCAAACTAAAGTGTGAACTGAAAGAGAATATTCTCCAGGTGGAATATTCCCTCCTAAAATATAGGAGACTAGATAATGACTAATTATGACTAATGAACAAATAAAAACCTTAGGAAAAAGAAATCCTAGGTGTGTGTGAAGTAACTCCAACAAGTTTAATTAAGTTAAATGCCTAAGTTTTTGGCATTAGTAACTTAAGTGAGTTAATTAAATCCTATTTGTTATATATAAAGTGAAGGTGATATCTAATCTCAACCTTTGATCACTTTAGATATCTAGGGTTTTGGATTTAGGGTTAACTCAACGTTATAAAAGGAATCCTAGGTGAGAGGATGAGACACATAGAAAGTACATTGGAGAAAAGGATGAGTCTTTGTTCATGTGCTTGTGTCACACACATGATGAGTGAGTAAGATAGCAATGATTGGGCGGAGAAGGAATTCGACCCAAGAGTGCAGGGGAAGGGGCCGAGGAAAGGCGCAAAGGGGAAGTAAGGGAGATAACATCCAACCGACAAGATTGAATAATTGATCTTGAGGTTTGTAGGGCTTGGCTATTTGTTGTTTTGTTTTTCTTGGGTGTTCCATTATTCTAAGATGGGAGCCCAAGATTTTATTTAATAAAATCAACTCAAATCTGGTTTTCCCTTCAGGTGTTTTTCTAGCGGTGTTTACCTAGAAACCTTTTGTGCAATGTGTTTGTTTTTAATTTTTATGATTCTGTTGTAATTTGTCAACTAACCTAGTTGTGCATTTATTAATAAGTGGTTTATTCAGAACAAAATGTTGAGTGTTGGGTTGGGAAAACTAATAGACAAGTCTATCTGGAAATAGGGATCAATAAGGTCTGGAAAAGGGCCTAGGAGAGGTTTTCGATGGAGAAAACTCGATGTCAAGAGTCTAGGATGAGAGGATCATAGATATATTTGTGAGAATGTCGATGGGTTTAGAGCCATTGGATCTGGAATGATCCATCATGAGGAATAAATTAGACGAAGAGTGGTGCCAGTTAAATATCATGCAGTCATGGGGATCTGAGTGAAACCTCATCGTTAGATGTGATGAATCGAGGAATGTTGGATCAATTGGAGATATCTCATCAGGAAGATCCAATAGAAAATAGCGAGCACTCTTGGAGTGATTATGTTCCAATGGTGGAAGATCCTGAGTGGATAGGAACCATTGATTCGAGAGAAAGGTTTTATGATATAACCATAGTTGTAGGTTTTTTGAGGACCCCACATGCCAACATGTCACATGGAGGATGGGAGAGGAATTAGATTTCAAATTGCATAAGGTTCCAATTTGATTGGGGTGGTCGATTTTCTTTGGCTGAAGGACATTGAATCTGTCAGGAATAGGTATGTTAGGAGAAGTTTGATTGGTATTGAAATGTGGGTGAGGTAACTCGTTTTCCCTATGGATAGAGATATTGATTCACTACCAACCATTGATTTTTTCATGCATGGTGATTTGTAGATGCCCTATTGGGGATGTTAGTTCCCTGGTCAATGTAGCATCATATTTTTACATAATTGCTAGGGAAATGAGTGATAAATCTAAGGATTTCTTGCAGTTTCTTGCAGTGCAAAAGAAATAAGATAAAGTCCTCATGTATGCCACGATGGACAAAGGTCGTTGAAAGTAAAAACCCAAGACCTAAAGATTAATTGAAAGTGGAAATTTGACATCCCAACAGTATAATAGGTTTTAGGGGGTTGAGTGTGCTACAGAGTGGTATCAAAGAAAAGTTCAAAACTCTAGGATTGGATGGGTCACTAAGGCCACAGGGTTGTTTGATAAATTTTACATGGTCAAGTATATGATTTTCTATTTATTTAATTTTGAATGATTTAACTATGTGTATGAATATTGATCATGATTTTGAGAAGGAATGATGACATAAATAGAATCTCGGCTCAAGATTGTAAAAAAAGATGGATTTTTGACAAGGTCGATAATTTCATGCCAATGATCTTTATGTAATGGATAACCATGTTCCATTATTTCAGCACACCGAACGTATTGAAAAGGGATCAACAATGAATGGTGAAACATAGTATGGAGGACACATGACACTTTTGGGATGAAGAATATGATGGTAGGATGTCCAGAGAGACCCCTCCAAATTTTATAGCCACTGTGAGAAGTCTGAAAGAAGACAATGAAAAGCTCATGAGAGCTCAGGATGAACATGAAGAATTAAATGGAGTAATGTTACAAAGTCTGTCTAAGATTCAAAATCAATTTCAGCAAGGTCCAACCATTAGTAATGCAAGAATGCAGTAGTCAGAGAAATTAAAGAACCCTTAAGATGATCAGAAGCATGGACTAGCCCATAGCAATGTGGGAATAATTTCTTCCAAGAAAAGGCATCGAGATGATAAGAAAAGAAATGCTAGTGGAAGTATTTCCCCAAAGTCATCTAGTGGAAAGACCACTATAGAGGAACTTTCCAACAGTGACAATGGGTCTATTGTTCCCCCCAAAAAATAAAAACATACACTCACAGAGTTCTCTAACTAAAAAATTCAAGAAGACTAAGTCGCTTACCTTTGATGGAGAAATCAAGAAAGGACAAGACTCCAAGGCTTGGTTGTTGGGGTTGAGAAAGTATTTTTTGGATTCACAATTACTCGGAAAATACAAAGGATAAGATACTCATTTTAAATATGAATGGATGAGCTTCCATATGGTGGGAGGACCTAAAGGAAGTTAAGGAATTGAAAGAGTGCAAGTTGACTTGAAAACAATTTGAGAAATATTTTAGGAAGGCATATCTATCAGAGAAATAATTTGATGGAAAGATTAAATAATTCCATGAACATAAGTTGAGGAAACTTACCATGGATTCTTATGCCAATATATTCTTATAGTTGTTTAGGTATGTTCCTTACCTCAAGGAAGAGAAGGAAAGGATACATTATTTCCTCTGTGGTTTTCCAAAATGATAAAGTGGTTTTTCCAAGAGATTATAACTTCTTCATCATGTTAGCTGCCTCATTTTAGGATAGATTGTCTCCTTAGTGAGTTTGATGATCCTAATACCTTGGAGGATACCACTAGGAAAGATAAGTGTTTTTATGATCAATCCAAGCATAGGAAGGAGCATCTTCAGGATTCGAAGAGAAAAGATAAAACTAGATTTCAAAAGAAGTGATTTAAATAATTCCAATACAAGAATCTGAGGAAAGGTTATCAGTTCGACCATCTCAGAATGAGTGTACACTATTATAAATTTCCATCTCAGAGTGAAAATAGGTTAGCAGAGCAGAAAATATAAAAATTAGAGGAACAAAAGAAGGGACCCTTACAATGTTGGGGTTGTGGAGAGGAACATATGTTGAGAGATTTCCCTCATAGACAACATGACAACAAAATATTCTACCATGTTAAAGAGGCTACTATGGCCAATGATGTGGCTAGAAGCGTGCCGAGAATATGTGCATTTGTTGATAGTCGCAAGAAGACCACCAAGATTTTGTGGTGGAATTGGAAGGTATAATTTCCAAGAAACCTATTTCTATTTTGATTGACCATGGTTTTAACCTTAGTTATGTTTCACCTCAAGTTGTTGAAGCATGTACCTTACAGAGAAGGACACATGAAAAAGAATGGTTGGTTCAATTAACCATAAGGATTAAGAGAAAAGTGGAAAAGGTCATAGAGGCTTGTTCATTTGAGATGAGTGGATTGAACACCCTAGTATCCTTGAACATCCTACCCTTAGGATCATATGATGTGCTATTAGACATGGATTGGTTGGTTGTGCATAAGGAAAAATTGAACTTTTATGACAAGAACTTAGAGTGTGAAGATGAAGAAGGAAACAAAAGGGTGTTGCAAGGCATTCAAAATTCAGTCTCAGTTAGGTAGATACCAACACTGTAGCTCAAGATTTTTAGTCAAAAAGGGTCTCCCTTGTATGCAATAAAATTGCTCAATGTAGCATAAAGTAAGGAACTAAAGGTTGAAGATCACCCAATTCTTTGGGAATTTAAAGATGTATTCCTATAGGAGGTATCTAGACTTCCCCCTAAGAGATATCTCTACTTTTCAATAGATTGTGTGCCCAGAGAAGTACGAGCATCAAAAGTACCCTAAAGAATGAGTATGATAGAGATGGTGGAGTTAAAAGTGCAATTGAAAGAGATGATATACAAAGGGTATATTAGGCCGAGTGTATCCCCATGGGGAGCACCCATGCTGTTTGTGAATAATAAGGATAGTAAATTGCAGTTGTGCATTAACTACCGACAATTGAACAACATGAACATCAACAACAAGTACCATTGCACAAGATCGATGATTGTTTTTACCATCTCAAAGGAGCTATTGTATTCTCTAATACTGACTTGAGATCTGGATATCACCAAGTTAGGATCAAATATGAGGACATCCACAAGACAAATTTTAGAGCAAGGTATGGACACTATGAGTTTGTGGTAGTGCCATTTGGGATTAAAAAAGCACCAAACACCTTCATGTGTTTGATGAATAGTGTTCTCAACAAATATTTGGATAAGTTCATTCTCGTATTTGTTGATGATATTCTGGTGTATTCTAAGACCAAGGAAGAGAACTAAGAACATCTTAGGATGGTGTTACAAGTGTTGAGAGATCACCAATTGTATGCCAAATATAGCAAGTGTGAATTCTTTGAGAAGGAGATCCAATATTTGGGCCACACAATCTCTTCAGAGGGAGTGGCAGTAGATCCCGAGAAGATCAAGGAAATCATGGATTGACCTACCCCTCAAAATGTAATTGAGGTAAGATAATTTATGGGACTAGCTAGGTATTACAAAAGGTTTATTAAGGGATTTTCCAAGATTGGTCATCCCATTAATTCATTACAGATAAAGTGGAATAATTTTTTATGGTTAACAAAGTGTGAAGAAAAATTTCAGTAGCTGAAACGTCTCTTGACCAATGCCCCTATTTTGAAGATTGTAGACCCTGAGAAAGATTTCTTGGTTTTCACTGATGAATGCAAAGAAGGAGTCGACAGAGTTCTTATGCAAGAAGGGAAACTCATTTTTTATGAATCAAGGAAGTTAAATGAACATGAACAATGATATTTCACCCATGATTTGGAGCTTGCAGCGATTTTGCATGCATTGAATATGTGGATGCATTACTTGCTTGGAAGAAGATTTTTCTTGATGAAAGATCATTGTGGTCTAAAGTATCTATTTGATCAATCACAGTTGAATGCTAAATAGGCCATATGGATGGAGATAATTAACAAGTTTGATTTTTAGATCAAACATATAAAGGGTAAGGAAAACAAAGTGGAAAATGCACTCAGTCAAAGCTTGCAGACAATACACTTAGCAACAACAAGTGTAGGTGAGTTTGACATCAAGAAGAGGATTGGGACTCTCTTGCAAGAGGATAAATTTTTCAATTTAGTAAGAGAGGGTTTGCAGAAAGAAACCAGTGAGAAAAAGTATGAGGGATATCATTTTATAACAAATGATTTATTGTTGTATAATAACAGGTTGTGTTTGACTAATTCAACAGAGCTTAAGCACCTCACTATGGACAGATTTCATAGGAGGCCCTATGTGGGTCATCCTAGATATAAGAAAATGATAACAACAATAAGGTAGTTGTATTACTGACCAAGAATGAAGAAATACATTGCTAAGTATATTTCCAAGTGTATGGAGTGTCAACAAGTCAAACTTGAACACAAGAACCCTACAAGGCTATTGCAACCATTGAAAATTCCATAATGTAAATGGGAGACAATCTCTATGGATTTTATTACTGGATTGCCAAAGAAAGTTAGGAAACATAATGCAACCATGGTAGTGGTGGATAAGTTGAGCAAGTTAGCTCACTTTATTCCCATCAAATCTACTTATAAATCTATAGACGTTGTTGATATTTTTATGAAATAAAATTTTATATTGCATGGTTTTCCCGAGACTATCATTTTAGATAGAGATGCAAAATTCACTTTTAATTTATGGAAAGGATTGCTTGCAGGTTTGGGAACGCATTTGGCATTCAATATGGACTACCATCCTCAAACAGGTAGTCAGATTGAAAGGATAAATCAAGTGTTGGAAGACATGATAAAAATGCACGTCATGCATCAACCCAAATAGTGGGAGGAATATCTATCCCTGGTAGATTTTTCCTACAATAATGGTTATCAAGAATAATTGGAGATGAGTCCATTCAAGGCTCTATATGGCAGGAAATGAAAATTTCCAATTATTTGGGACAATCCAATGGATATAATCACACTCAGACCGTACATGCTAAAGGAAATGGAGAAGGAAGTGATCAAAATAATATATAGTTTGAAAGCAACCCAGGATAGGCAGAAGAGCTATGCAGATAGAAAAATAACTCATAAGGAGTTTAAGGTGGGAGATCATGTGTATATTAGGGTGAAACCAAATATGATCTCCCTAAGGATGGGTACTTGT
>SNQJ01S0153893.1:4383-22685 GCA_010110895.2 Picea sitchensis
TAGGAACTCGGCTCACCAGCCTATAACACATATGTACAATTTGTTTCATACATCAGGTTTATAAAGGGCTCGGCCTTGGGGACATTACAATGGGTATGCCTACCCCAGGGATAATACATTTATATTTATTGATGTTTGCTTGCAGATTTCGTCTGACTCTCTTATTCCAACACCCTCTCATACATATTTTTTACAAATTGTTTCCTCCATCATCTCTTCTTCTGACTTCACACTTTAGGGGGAATCTGTTACACACCTACGTGTCACACTATTAAATGTCTCACTTAAGTGTCATAAGTGTCACAAGTATCACAATGTTAAATGTCACACTTAAGTGTCGTAATTATCGCAAGTGTTGCAACTATTGTACACCTAAGTGTCACATCACCAAATGTCACAAATAAGTGTTGAAAATAAGTCTCATAGTTTACCAAGTGTTGTAAATTTGTCACCATGAGAAAAAGTATATCATACTCCCTAGCCATATTGAATAAGAAACCTATCAACTGGAGGATGAAATACCATCTTTTTCCTTGATATTTTGGCCTTAAGTGAGCTTCATTCCCCCCCTGCCCATATACAGGGAGAGATTAAACCTTGACCATCACTCCCAAATAGTGTCTTAAGGAGCGATAGCCCCTGGTTCATCTCCCTGTGCACAGTTATGGGAGGGGGGGGGGGCTGGGGGCGATGAAGTTTGTCTAACCTTCATGCCTTGATTTTTGAGGTGGTTTCTCTGATTTCTCAATTTTTTAAGGGATTAGTTTGAGAAATGTCATATTAAAGGCAAGTTTAGTATTGTTGGTTGATACAAATCCTCTTTTTACCACATTCTCTCATCAAAACTATTGATGATTGCAGCTGTGTGAGAGATTCTCCAGGATACAAAACTGAGAGAGAGCCCCTGAGAGGGGTGTGTGGTTCCTATTTGAAACAGAGCTAGAACATAGAGATAAACTCCTCCTTACAGAGAGTTGAGAAGAACTCCAGATGATTCTCCTGTGTAATGCACTGAGAAAGGATATCTGTAGAGCTGGACGTGCCTGTGGCTGAGCACAAGGTGAATGTGTCAATTCCCAAAGAGTTGGGTGCATCATCATGAGACAAAGATGAATATGATGTATTAGCCTCCTTTGAGAAGAGAGTTGATGATGAACTCAAAATGAATCTCCTGTGTAATTCAGTGGGAAATAAGATCTATTGAGTGGACATGTCTATGGACGACAACATTTGAACATGATCCTAGTGGCTGAGCATTAGTGAAGAGTGGTTCTTCTGTGTAATGCAGTGAGCTAGAGATATGGACATCCCTATGGATGTTCCCCTAGTGGTTGGGCACTAGTTGGTGTATGATATCCCTTGTTTTATTGTTTAAGAGTCATACCTTCCTCTAACCCTAATTGTAATGTAAAGGGTACAGGTCGAATCCATCTTAATGTAATTGATCATTAATGTAAAATATAATTAATCTGGTTAATATTAATTATATTGTGAGTTAGATAGGTCAGCCGTTTTGTGCCAATATACACTTCTCTTGATAGGTCAAGTCTAATATAAGTAAAGGTAGATTCCCCATTCATGAATCATATCTTTTGTGTGAGTTTGGAAATTTCAGCAAGTACATCTACTTGGGAAAAATGTGCACCTCTCTTGGGTGCTAGTCTTCTAGGGTTTGTGAGCACCCTTTTGTGTGCTAGGGTTTCTTGGTGGTGTAGGTATTTCTCTTGAGTAAGATAGAAAAGGATTGGTTGTGTTTTCTTCCCTTGTTGAGAAGGGTTTCCCAGGATACTTCTTGTGTACTGGTGCATGGTGTTTGTTGTTGTGATCTTGGTTGCTGCAACAAATTGTCTATGGTTAAAAAAAAATGATAAAATGGAATGAGCTTCATGCTTAAGACTATATTATTGAAAAATCAACATGGTATCAAAGAATAGGTCTTGAAGAACCCATTTCACAAGCAATTTTCAACCATCTTCTCTCTATTGCAAAACCATATGGCCCTCCTAGCGTTTCCAGAAATTTCGTATGACCTACCTTTCTAAGAGGTTTAAACTCTAGGAAATTGGAAATTGGGGCTAAAAATACCATAGGAGTGTATGGCCTCATTAATTGCACCTCCAACAAGCTTCAGATTGAAATTCCGAGCATTTTGAAATTTTCACCCTAGGGTTTCTAGGGTTTTGCTAATTTCTGCAGAACTTTCAGTATGAGGGTTTCTGCAACTCATTGAAGGAGCTCTTCATCTCACTAGTGTTCTCGTATATTTCAAAGGCTTAGTTTTGGTAGTCATAAGTCCAACAAAACCTAAAAGTGTTGCCTAGCCTAGTCGTTAGGTTTTCTAGCCCAGTTGACAAGGGGTTGTGAAGAATCTAAAATTATGATGAACAAAACTATGATGGAAGATAATTTTGATGGATCGAGCAACTTCAATTTCCTGGAATACAAGAATTCAAAGGAAGACTTATTGTGGGTGATACAAAAAGGTAACACTGTGACTACCTCCTTTATGAAGATTTCAGAGGACAGAGATCAACCATGTTCCATTGGAGAAATCACATCAACACCCTAAGGTATGTACTTGTATATATATTATTTGTATCATTGACATGAGGGTAATTGCAGGAAGAAGGAACCTTTTTCTGAAGACATGGATCTAGAAGGATCTCAGTGTATTCAAAGGAACAACACACTAGAACTGAAAACTCTAGGTTTGATTGTTTTAATTGTCATTCCTCTAAACTATATTTCTAAAGTTTTCTACATTACAAGTAGGAGTTGTAGTTGTCAAAACAATCCTTAAATTGTTTTGATTCTAGAGATATACTCATTATTATCCTTTAGGAGATATTCTTGTTTTGGTTCCTCTTTTTTTCTTGTTCCAGACAGGTTAAGAACAAAGGAAGATGCTTATCCTTCAGAGGGAGTCAAAACTATTTGAGAAAGAGGAAGAATAGAACCATCATTGAGACAACCAATGCAATAATGCATGATCAGAATATTTCTATGATTCCAAGGGAATAAGCATGCATGACACAATATATTTTCAAAACAAGAGTCTTCACCAGACTTTGAAAAATATAAATCCCATAGAAAATTTCACCGGAGTGAAGCCTGAGATTGAACACTTCGGGATATTTGGGTACCCAGTGTATTTTCATGTACCCAAAGAGAAGAAGTCCAAGCTAGATACTTTAGGGAGAAATGATACATTTATGGGATAAACAATGAATCTTTGAAGACATTCCAGATCTACATCCTTGGTCAGAGAAAGGTTGAGACAAGTAGAGATGTTTTCCTTGAAGAAGAGATATCCCTTCAAATATCTAAAGAATCTTAGATGGAGATTGACAATGAGACAATACCTTCTCCCCCTTCAACATTTCATAGGGAGACAAACATTATTCCAATTGATCCAGTTGCTCCAGTTGATATGTCCATGGATATTGCAGTAGGGCATAAAATTCCTCCCTAGGCTCACACTGCAGGAGGTAGAGGAACATACAATCCCCTCAAGGAACATCTCGAGAAAGAAAAAGATATTTTAAAGATATCATTCAGTCATGAGCCACTTCATTGATTTTGAGCCTCCTTGTATTGGAGAAGCAACATGTATGTAAAGATGCCATAAGAAAATAATACTAGTATATATTAAAATAATGATGTATAAGATATTGTTCAAAGACCAAAAGGGAAGTATGTGGTAACTTCCAAGTTGATCTATAATATCAAACATGAAGCTGATGGAAGTGTCAAGAAATACAGAGTGAGATATATAGCCAAAGGATTCTCAAAAACAAAGGGAGTTGTCTATGATGAGACACTTGATCCAGTAAGCCCGATACACTTTCATCCGTACTACCATTCATGAGTTGGAGACTATATCAGATGGATGGATTCTTGATGAGTTTGGGTTTCAACAAGAATATTGCTGATCCAAATCTATATTATTACAATGTTGGTGACGAGAGCTTGATTTTGATGACTTATTCAGAAATCCTTGTTGTTGGATACAAGTAAGATTTGACTTCTGATTTCGAGATGAAGGATATGAGTATGATGCACTAATTCTTGGGACAAGAAGTATGACAGAGGACTGATGAGATTTTACTGAGTCAAGGAAAATATACAGTCAAAATATTAAAGAATTTCAGTATGACAGAATGAAAATCCACGATGAGGGATTTGAAGAAAATGAATGATGATGATTCATATGAGATTTATCCATAGCTGATTGGATCAATGATGTATCTAGTTAACACAAGACTTGATTCATGTTATGCAGTGAATGTACTTAGTCATTCCATGAGTCAGTTGAGACAGGATCACTGGACAAAAACAAAACATGTATTGATATATCTACGAGGCACAATTACATATGGCCTATGATATGTCTCCAATGTGGACTTGTGTTTGTAGGAATATCCAGAATGGACAAAAAATATAGTGGAACAAAAGAGCACATCCAGTTGTTGTTTTACCGTGAAGTTTTCCATGGTTTCCCGATGCAGTAGGAAACAAATCCCTATGGCCTTGAGTACCACAGAAGTAGAGTATATATCATTGAGTATGTGAAGTAGTGCGGCTTCATAAAATTCTTATAGATTTACTTGATCATGAGATGGATTCTATGATTATAACCAGAGCTATGTGAAGCTCTTTGACAAACTTGTTTTTCATGATAGATCGAAACACATTGAGATAAAACACCACTATATCGAAGACATGATGTAGAGGAAAATAGTACACATGTAGTACCTTCCTACACATGAGAAGATTGCATACATCTTCACCAAATTAGCTTGGTGAAGGATACCTCCCTAGTTGAGAGGGAGTGTTGATAACTATAGCCAAGAACAAAGTTCAAAATACATTTGTGTGAGACTTGGCATGATGAAGAATGCCTCCCTAGCTGAGAGGGAATGTTGATGATTGTATCTATGTGAGACATTATCTAGGACACAAACCTAAGATAGAGCCCCTGAAAGGGGTGTGTGGTTACTATATGAGACTGAGCTGGAACATAGAGATGGTATCCTCCTTACATAGAGTTGAGAAGAAATCCAGATGATTCTCCTGTCTAACATAGTGAGAAAGGAGATCTGCAGAGTTGGGAGTGCCTGTGGCTGAGCACAAGGTGAACGTGTGAATTCCCAAAGATTTGGGTGCATCATCATGAGACAAATATGAATATGATGTATTATACTCCTCTGATCAAAGAGTTGATGATGAACTCCAGATGACTCTTCTGTGTAATGCAGTGGGAAAGAATATATGTTGAGTGGACATGCTTGTGGATGAGCACATGTGAACGCGATCCTAGTGGTGGAGAATTAGTGAAGAGTGGTTATTCTATGTAATGCAGTGAGCCAGAGATATGGACATCCCTATGGATGTTCTCCTAGTGGCTGAGCACTAGTGGGTGTATGAAATCCCTTGCTATAATGTTCCAGAGTCATAACTCCCTGTAACCCTGATTGTACTGTAAAGGGTATAGGTTGGCTCCACCTTAATGTAATTGATAATTAATGTAAAAGATAATTAATTTGGTTAATATTAATTATATTGTTAGTTAGAGAGGTCGGACCTATTGTGAAAATAGACACTTCTGTTGAAATGTCAAGTCTAATATAATTAAAGGTAGATTCCACATTGAGGAATTATATTTTTTGTGTGCGTTTGGAAATTTCAGCAAGTACATATACTTGGGAAAAGTGTGCACCTCTCTTGGGCACTAGTCTTCTAGAGTTTGTGAGCACCCTTTTGTGTGCTAGGTTTTCTTGGTGGTGAAGGTCTTTCTCTTGAAGAATATAGTAAAGGATTGGTTGGGTTTTCTTCCCTTGTTGAGAAGGGTTTTCCAAGATACTTCTTGTTTACTTTTGCATGGTGTTTCTTCTTGTGATCTTGGTTGTTGCAACAAATTGTCTATGCTTTAAGTAAAATGATAAAATGGAATGAACTTCATGCTTAAGCCTATATTAATGAAAAATCAACAAAAACTATCCTATGGTTGTGATGCTTCCAAGCCTATATAATGAAGACCATTATTGAGTAAAGGGAGAGGGAGAATTAATAGCATCATAATTATGATTATGTGAGATACAAGGGAATGGAAAGGGGATATTGGAGGATATGTTGCAATGTCAAACTTGATATTGTAAGTGCTTCCATTTTGTTGGCTTTCCATTAATACATAACTTGGCCTATTCCTCTCCTATATATGTGTTCAAGCATATTCATGTCTATTGTTGTTAAATTCATCATAGAAAGATCTATTTTCACTTTAAAATATAGTGTAGAAGAAGGAGGTTTCGATTTGTTCTTTGTAGGTATTTTCTCGCACCTAGGAGCTTGGATATCAAGGTCAAAGGATGGAGTAGTGAGGAAAACCAGTGTAGAAAAGGTAAGCCATCCATATCTTCCTTCTCATTCTAATTGTTGAAATAGGTCTAGAGGGAAAGTAGTTCACCATTTGTTTCATTCTGTATTGGATCAAGAGGGATATTTATCCAAGGGGGGTTTCACCTCTCTATAAGGGGAACTTTACCATAAGAACAAGACAAAATATCTGCGACTAATTATTATTGAAATGAAATAGAGTTTACAAGTACTCAAGCATGAATTCAACCTCCTCCTTACAATAAACCTCTTTACAAAGTTGCCAATACTAAATCATCCCTCCTCCTCTGTTCTATGGTTGTTTATATACAAAGTGGAGCAATGGAGTATATCAAAACTAATTCCCTCAAATAAGAACTGTCAAGGCATTATTAGTTTTCAAGATATTTGTTTTCTCATGTTTAATGGATATTTGTTACAAAAGTAGCTTATGATCCGGTTACAAATGATTTTGTATGACATAAAAAGGTTGAGAATAGCTTGATTCAGTGTCCTTTGTAGGTTGGGTGCACCCATTCATCTAGAAGATTGGAGAAGATGGTTGCAACTGCAATTCTAGAAAACCAAAATTGGAATAATTCCCATATATCCTAGATCCTTCATTATTTTCGAAAATCGCTCATGATATAGCTAAATGGGCGTGTTCGAGGAAAAAACCCATGTTCTGGAATTTTGAGATCCATCATTGTTTTCCAGGAAATCACGTCTGAAGGTCATTGATACTAGCTTTGGAAATTTTTTTACCATGAGATTTGACCATCTGATGGAAGTCCACACATGTGACCTAGGTGAAAACTAGTGAACAAAAAACCATATTGGAGGTATTTCCAACAAAACCCATATCTTCATCTTGGGCCTGGAGGTGCACATATACACTAAACATGGAGGTTGGGTATCATAACTGAACTATTGGTGTAGGATCTAAACTGTCAAAAAATTTCATTGGCGAGATTGGCATAAATCCTTTCTAATTTATTAAAAACAAAGGAATTTATGAATATTAACAACATTTCATGTCAACAAGCTTGTTATACACATGAACTAGGTAAATGTGGTAGTAGACATAGTAAATGGGTGCAAGGATAAGACAAAAGGATACCAATTGATGGTGTAAAAGATATCAATTTATTGAAACAACATCCCCTATGTATAAGAAATAACTCCCTTTGATATTCCCTTGGTCCAAGAAAAACATTGAGATAGGTCACTATGAAGTTTCCCTAGATCTAACTAAATTTATTTTCTTTTACACTAGAGGGAAGATAGACATACCTTGTTAATTGAAGGTTGTACTTATCTATCCTAGATGATGTAGCTCTAGAGCTCCAACTCCAACTCCTATGATATTCCTTCTACACACAAGTTACAAAAAAATACCAATCTACAAACCCTTTCAAGCATTAGGAAATCCAAATCTATTCCAGATTTAATATATTATACCCAAAGTAAGATTAAATCTACCATACAAAACTGAATGCAACATATTTGGGGAGGGGAAAATCACACACACACAAATCAAATGAAGGAAAAATACATCAATGTATTCATACCTCGAGTCATGATGCAATCATCCTAATTTCTTACTCCATCTCCTCCCTAGCCCTCACACAAGCAAGGTTGACTTGATATGAATATCAATCTCTATAGAAGTGCTCCTCTGCAATTTCTGCAACATGTACCTACAAATGATTCCTGCTCCTCTCTCCCATGGAATTCCTTCTTTATACATATTGGTGGAGGAGGCTGGAGGATTCTTCTAGATCTCTAGAAATTAGTGAACCTAAACTAGATTGAGATTTCTCAAGCTCATATCACAAGAGAAACAACTCACCTACTGTTGATCTCCTTGAAACTCACCAAATCTAGAAGTCTATAAGGGTGGTCACAGGTTGTGAATAGTACATCCAAAAACTGGTAACAAGCTTTCCATGATGCAGATAGTGACTAATACCACTCTACAAAGAAATTGGGGTGTGACTGCCCTCAAAATCACTGAAAAATCCAGGGAAGGAGAGTGTGTCTCAACAATGAGGCATCAATGGGTCCTCCATGAATCTCTAGGGTGGAAAGTAATGCTATAACATATTCCACTTTATGTATGAGGTCATAAAAGGAAATAATGGCCAAAAAAAATTACATTAATGGTCAACAATGTGAGGTAGCATAAGGAGGGAGCTAGGACATCAAGAAGCCAAGGAGTTCATGGAATCATACACCAGGTTGAAATATATAGATCATCCTTGAGGTAGGCATACCCATTCTCAAAAGAGAGACAAATCATGGCCGCCAACACCATACATTGCAAATTCATGAAATGAAATAAAAGACTATGGCCAGGAAAAGGTACACAGTGATTCCATGTCTTCAAATAGATCACAGCCATGGGAAAATACAACGTGGATCTATGTCATAGTATGCATCAAGAAGACATTGAGCACCAATGAGAGCACCCCCAAAGTATTAAAAGTACTCATACAATAGTGATATACTCCATCACAACTTGGAAGGGTTACCATGAATGAGTGATGTGGCCCCAAACCCAAGGTATTTGTCCAAAAACCTGATGGTACGATTCTATAACATGCAAATAAATGAGATGATGTCGAGCATGGTAGAAACCATCTGATTATTAATCATTAAGGTATACCATTAACAGACTCAAGGGGACCCACCAATAATGGACCTGAAGGTATGTAATATCCCCAATTATAATCCCTATAATTATAATGTAATTGTGTTATTATTAATTAGGCTAGTGAGCCTATATGGTTGAGAAGGATAACTCGTATTGGTTTATATGGCCAAGGGCCAAGCTATGTAAAATGTACATTAAAATAATTAATAAATATGAATCATTGGCTATGGTAAAATCGGGAGGATAATGATGGGGGGATGTGATTCCACAAGTGAGGTAGGATAAAGAGGGATCCAAGGGGTCACCCATTTATATTAATTCATCCATTTTCATTATAATGTTTATCCACCTTTGAAATATCAAGAGAGATATTAAAGTTATGTAAGAGTGGTAGGTTGGATAGGTCAACTCACCAGTTTATGATAGCATGGGATAAGTAAATCTAATTTTTTGGAAATGTGTGATTCAATCTTGCATGAGAAGAAAATGAAATTTGAGTTCATTTTTGAGTTAGTTTTTCATCTTGGTTTTGGGGAGAAAGAGGAGGATTGAGTGGTGGAAAAAGAGCACCAACCATGGTATGATTGAGAAAAACCATTATTGGGTTGTGTTTTGGATTAAATTGGGGCATGTGTGCCTATAATAAGGAGACTATAAGCCCATGAAGGCATTTTTTTTTAGGAAATGGATCAAAATCCTTGAGGAAGATGTTGTGAGAACTCTTGGAACAACAAAGAATTCATAGAGTCCCTAGTAGATAAAAAGTTAGCATGTTCCTGCTATTAGTTTTGTTGTGTCAAAAATATTTTTTTAAGTGGGTTTAGTAGGCAGGGGTTCATTACAAGTGGTATCAGAGTCAGGTTACAACACCGGGCTTGGAGGGTCTACTACAACACACACACATTTTGTATTATGTTTTAATTGGGAAGGAAATTTTTGGAATAGAGCAAAGTCCAAAATTATTGGGTGTAGTTTAGCTAAAATTGACATGGGTATGTTGGGTTTATGAAATTAGCAAATGGGTTTTGTTCTTGGAGGAAAAAATTGTTGAATTTGGGGTAGTCACACAGGTTCTTGAGGATGAATTTGAAGTTCACCTAGAAGATAATTCGAGGTAAGAAACCCCTCAAAGTTTTATTATTTTGTTGGATTTTGTATTGCATAGGTCATATTTGTTTATTAAAGGGTTGAATGTGACTTGGAGTGATCTATTTTATCCCTAGAGGACAAGTTAAGGTATTCACAATAATAATGATCTCGAAAAATGCAAAAGTTGACTAAGTGTCGAAATGATGGAGCCGTCAATACACTGTGTATTGATGAATAAAGGATATATTCATTGATACATTGATGAAGAATGGAGAGATTTGTTGATACACCAACAAAGGATGAGCCTTAGAAAGTTGTCAGTAAAGAAGGAAAATATTCCACTCAAACATCAGAGGAAAAGGTATTTAGGCCACCGACAAAGGAAATGTCAGTGTGAAACAGATCTTCATCATCAATACATCAAGGAAAAAAATTATTTTCATCACCGATACACCAACGAGGAAAGAAAAAAGTGATCAAATCATTGGTGAGAAAATTAAGATTCGTTGCCAATATGTTAGTGAGAGGATGAATATTTTTTCATCGATTGTTATAGCCTTAATTTCCACCCTACATGGATAAAGGGGAATACAACAAAAGATGAAATCCAAGAAACAAATATAGCTTAATATTTAGGTCACTTTTGCATAGTGTCACTTGACATACATGGAGAACAAGCCACGTGTCACTAGTCAGCTATAGTGAAACCAAGCACACCCTTTCTAACCTTCTAGATTCACGAAGTTTCGAAGAGGCAAGTGAGGGATGAGTTGGTTATTCATGGCATGATCCTTGGGACTCACATCAATTGATTATCCATTGGTCTCTAGAAGATATAGAAGCTCTCCCAAGCCTCTTCCAAGGATCTATATAAAGAAGGAAAAAGTTTAGAATGAGGAGGAAGAATCATTTATCAATATATACTTCCAAAATTCAGAGGTGCTTCTCCATATACATCAGCTACAGTGATGTTTCCTAGCTTGGTTGAAGAGATGAGGAGGAGAAAGGAGTAAGGAGTAAGGAGTAAAGGGGAATGTATCTAAACTAAGAGGTAATTGTATTTATGCAATTCCATTATTCAAATTAATAGATCATTGGTTTTCCCCTACAAATGTTTGTTTTTATGTATAAATGTTCAGATCTATTTTTTTTTTATTATAGACTAGGTTAGTTCTAAGCTAGATCTGAGATTATAACACTAAGAAGAGAAGTAGGAAGGAATTTATTTTCTTTTGTGTGTAGGAATTAGGTTTTAGAGGTTGGAGCTATAAGTTCAGGACTGCAACAGCCAGGATATACGAAGGATAACCTTCACGAAAAGGTATGCTATTTCCACCACTTCTTAACTTAATGATGAGTCAGATTGCCAGAGTCTAAAGGAAATCAAAAGACTTATATCCCTATGTATTTCTAGTATCAGTAATAAAATACTAGGGATATCTAACTAGGCACTCGTAATATTTTATCCATAGCAGAACCAATGACTCCACTAGGGAAGGATATTTGATTCTTCACTAGTTAAGAATCCCTTGCCTTTTATCCTCTATTTTGATTTGGTTGTTTTCTTCCCTGATGTTACCTTAGAGGTTGGATCCCTCATATTTGATTATATATGAGTTAGATCTCTCTTTTTGAAAAATTATGCAAGGTGTCTCTTGTTGAACTACTGTTGACAAGAGACGTGTCGCATGTTGCAGGTCATATAACCCATGACACCCCCTGTAAATTTGGAAAATTATAGAATTTCCATATTGTTGTGATCAAATCTAATTTGGGTGGTCTCATGGGTCTATGATTGGTCTTTATTTCTAGATCTTGTCTCTGATTGAGTCTTTTTTTCACACCATTTTGGTTTAAAGTGTGTTTGTGTGGCTTTCTTGCATTTCTTGTTTAAGCTTGTTTGTTGTCTAGTGATCCATTGAAATTGGGCAGTGCACCCAATAAATCTGATAAAATTTGGTAGTGTCCTGTATCGATTGCATCTGGTTAGTTTGTCCTCTTGTTATTGGTGTTCATTACTAGGTCTAATTTCATATGTAAGTTTTGGGTGAGATTATTGTAGAGACATTGGGGTGGGATTTTTAACATCACTATCAATTTATTACAACCCTTTCTTGTTGATTGGTTGGTTTTTCATTTGTAGATTCTATTCTTGATTATATTAAGAAACTATTTTCATCATATTTGGAAAAATAAACAAAAGATATTTGCATGCTCACAACCTTTTGAAGCATTAAGAGAAAAGTGCATTGTTGAAGTGTTTAGTTTGAGATCTTGTCAAAAGTTTGGATCTGATTTGTTTTGCATGATTTGTTGGTGTTTGAAAGGTTTAATTTCAAAGTTTACAAAGGAAAAAATATATTCTCCCTCCCATAGTCAAAATTCAACTAATTAAACAAGTGCATTAACTTTTTTTCATTGCTTTGTTTGGGTAAAGAGTAAACACCATAAAATTTTCATCCATTTTCCCTTTGACATAAAAACAACCATAAGAAAAAAAATCACAAATTAAAATCACTTAAGCCCTTTTATTTGTTAGAAAACCAACATTAGATAGGTTTTAGGGCCTTGGAATAGGATTGGGGAGTGAACTCTCCAAGGCCGTCAAAATGAAACCTAGAAGTCATTAAAGAGTGTAAAACCCATTGTTGTGACTGGTGTGTTGGGATGCTCCTCTAACACAAGAGTTAAGCATGAGGTCGCATTGGGGAAAGTAGCAATATTACCCCTCTCTTCTTGTTTTGGTGTTTGTAGTATCGCTTTGATTACTACATATACATGGGTTTTGTTGGTGCCACACCTTTGTGTGTGGTAAAACCTTCAAAGCTTCGAGCTTAGTTACCCTACCCTTACATGTGGCCGGGCCTATGACTGTTCACCCGATCATTCCTAGGGAGCTATAGAGGTGACTGTAGGTGGGACATGCATGTAGTACCTTGGGCATACGTTCATTCATGGTATGATTTCCTCGAAGGGTACTCATCTTAATAAAGGGTTCGTGTGCCAATGAGGTTTGTTTCACGTCATTCATCATAAATACACCTAATACCTTTTGTTAGCACTAGAAGTCACACTTAGAATGTTGTAAGTGAAATCCCAGTACCCATAAGAATATAAATGGATTAAATTGGTTTGAGTAGGTGGATCATCAAGACTGAGAAAAAAAGGGAGAAGGAAGAAAAATGCAGATCAATAGCCTACACCATTGGGCAATGGAGTCATAAGCAGTCTACAGATTGAAGGAAATCAAGCTTCCTATCAGATAAATAACTTGTATGATGATGAATGAAAGAAAGAAAGAAAGAAAGAAGGGTCAACATATAAGTGAACAAATCAGCCTCACACCCTTCTCAAATGATAACATCCACTAGTCTGAACGTTCACTAATTGGAAATCCTTTCCAATAATGAATGTGAATGCTTAAATATAACATGTAATAAACTTCTGCAACAAATCCTTTACCATAGAAATATCATACATAATATTTATAATCAAACCTACATTAACAATAATCATATTCAAGCAAGATGAAAAAATATATGAACAATAAATAAATAACAATTTGATATAATAGATCTCATGAGTTATTAATGGAAAAAATATTTACAAACCAATCGCTTAGGCTTACAAATGAGCACACACAAGGAAATTGCGTTGCTCCAACTCTCTCAAAATATTTTTCCATATCAAAATCCCTCTCATATATAGTGAATTATCTATGTCTACCCTAAGGAGGTCGAAACCAAGGAGATACATAGGATCCTCCTCCATTTAGGATTCTTGTTACAAAAGATTCCAACAAAAACCTAACAAATTGCTATTTTTTGGGATCTTGTCTATTTCGATAAATGCCTTTTGAAACAGGTCATTTTGCTGAATATGGAGATGAAAAGCATGTCCCTCATGTCCAACTAAATACTAGGAGACCATTCGAAATTTTCTTGACAGATGGAATCCTTCCCATCGCTCGTATTTTTCATACTGTTAGAGTTCACAACGCCTATGACAACATGCGCTGCGAACTTTCCTGTAGGTTATGATTTTGTCTTTTCTCCCAAAATACGAACTGGGTCAGACTGATTTTTTTTCATCAAGTCAAAAACATCATGTGTTTCCTCCACACCAAATTTCAGAGGAAACCACATTGGTATTAAAAATTTATGATTAAAACAATCCTCTGTTGTGTGCTAATTTCTTACAAATTGTCATAAATTCCCAGTTCGCAACGCTGATGCTGGGAACTTTCCTGTAGCAGTCTGTTTCACTTTACCAAGGTTTTTATCATCTCAAAATTATATCAAGTGTCCATATATGCTGCAAAAGCTTCATTATATTGATATATGACTTAGAGGAAAACACCACAAGTGATACTCATGTCTTACGACTCATAGCCATCACCCAAAAATGTTGTAAAATGCATGAAAACATAAAATTTGGGTTTTAATGACTGAAATGTTTTCAAAAGGCTGAATTTGTCCAAATATTTTATGCACCTTACTATATACATATTGAGTTATGAGACAAGACACTCTTCCAATAGTAGGAATAAAGAAAAAAATCTGAGAGTAATCAGAAGAGGGAGACAAGTATCAATTTTCTGCTAAAACAGGGCCATTTCATGAATATAAATATCAGTTTAACAACATGATAATTTTTTCAACCTTAAGATTTATTTAGAAGATGTCCAAAAATACATTTCAAATTATACAAGGATGCAGATCCATTCTCTCAAAATTGATCCTTTTAAATATGCAGAAAATAAAGGTTCCAACAATGCTGGAATAAAGGGTTCACAACACCCTGTTTGTAGCCCCAGTTCACAGCGCTAGGTAAAATTGATGGGAAAAAATAAATTATGAGCAGTGGGAATGGCGAGTGATTTCATAAAGTATCTTGGTCCAGTGGAAAAGGTTCAAAATATCATTGAGGTGAATTTGGGAAACTGGCAACAAAGTGTTTGACAGTTTGCAGCACCAAGAGATAAACTAGCCATAAGCTTCTCTCAACCTTTAAACAACATGATAACCCTCATGGAGTACCTGGTATACCTGATATTGATGAATATATATTAGAATTTGACCAAAAGTGTTTGCAAACTATCCAACCTCCATTGCTCCTCTTCATCCAGTTCGCAGTGCCAGTTCATAGCGCCTGTCTACCAGTTCGAAGGGCCAATTTGGAGCACCTATCTACCAGTTCGCAACATCTAATTCAAACATGAATTGCATACTTCAAGGAGAATTTTATAATATCCTATGACATAATCCTTGAAGAAGTGGGTAAATGTAGGCTCTGAAAATAGTGAAATCCTCTTTGACACAATCCTTTAATTGCAATGATGACAAAATAATGCATGAGGTACCTAGAGTACACTGCGAACTCTCCTAGTGAGTTGGAAACACATACACCCAAATTTGAATTGAAACTTAAACGAATATATTATGACAAAGGAAACTTTGTGTAAAACTTGGAGGTGTGACATGTCAAGGTAAAAAATGTAAAAATCAAAGGTGTGACTCATTTTGACCCCTACAATTCTATGTGCTAACACCTTCACTAGCCAGTCTTGTGGGGAATTCATCTCCCCCATAGGGTTGGTTTTCATAAGGCTCCTTGAACCATTTTTATTTTTTTTATCCTATATTTGTACATAGGGGTGTACTCTTTGGTTTAGATTCTACATCGACATTAGGTTGAATTGTGTTTCAATTTGTACATATTATTTTCACCATGGATGAATCACCATGCTAGTCCTATCGATTACGAGGACTAGAGACAATCATGGAGGTACAACCACCTCTCGCGAAACACGAGATAGGTGACCAAGAATTTGAAGAGTCCCATATTGGGTTTGAAAATACTAGTCTGGTTGAAGTGGAAGTGGTCAATCAAATTCCTCCACCAAATTTTAATCCTCATTTAACTAATCCTAAATCACATGTACTTATCTAGGTAAGGGATATTTTTAGCGGTTCCATGTCATCAAATATATCATATCCATGTGAAAATACAATGTGGATCTATGCCATAGTATGCATTAGGAAGACATCATGTACCAATGAGAGTGCCCCCAAAGTATTCAAAGTACTCATACAATAGTGATATACTCCATCACAACTTGGGAGGGATAGCATAAATGCGTGATCTGACCCCAAACCCAAGGTATTTCTCCAAAAAGCCGATGGTACAATTCTACAACATGACAATAAATGATATGATGTTGAGTATGGTATAAACCATATGATTACCAACCATTGAGATATACCATTAATAGACGCAAGGGGAGTGTTGTAGGAAAATTCCCCTATGGTCAGGTGAATTCCCTCTTGGATCTTAGACCCATATGACTAAGACAGAAAAATGCTAACTTTGAACACTGACTTTCCTTTAAACATAGCTAAGCTAAACAATAGAGAATAGGAAGAATATATGAGTACCTTTTTACGAAGTTTTCCCTCATCCATTCCAAGTTGAACTTGATCTCCAAGTCCTTTAATGAGTCCTGCAATCCAATGAACAACAAAGACAAAGCATACTTCCTATTCTACCATGATTAGTTTAAAACTAGATTCATCCAAAGAGACAAGCTCATGAAAATGTACACGATATTGAAGGAAACAGGCCAAGCACATGTATTAATGAGAACAAAATAAGGTTCTTACAAAGTGTACATACAGATGTAGCAACCTCACCAAGCTCTCATTGTCCAACCCCTTGCTTGAATGATCCACAATCAAAATGACAATACTTTTCATTGATTATTCTCCTCCCTTTCACCATGAGGGTGCCTCCTTATATAGGCTTTGAGAGACTTAACCATCTTAGATATTCTTGGGGTAAGTTGAGGATCTTTATCCATTAGTTGTGGAAATCCCCTTAGATCTAGACTTGGACTTGTATTCGAGACAAACTAACTCAGATATTTCTCAGCTGACTTCAAAGATAAGGGGGATTTGTTCCTTGCCTTTCTCAACAGCTCGATTCTCCCTCAAAGTGGGCCATAGAGTATTGCAATGCTCCCTGATAAGAGGGAAAGAAGCGCTAGTGCTCCCTGCATGTGGGCAGGGGAGCGCCGATATCCAAAAATTCTTTTATGATGGTAATTTCTCAAGGTAAAAGTTTGTACTCTTCGTCAAATGACATATTTCCTTCTTTTAGCCAGTATTAGAGGATATTTCAAGTGTTCTTATGATGTTGCCCGCGATGCGATACAAATGAAATGATAGTATGATTTTTGTGACACTTGTGACAAACGTGTGACACTTGCAACACTTACGACAATGACAATGAGACATCATCGAAGTGAATAATTTTGATGTTCAAAAGATGTCCCCCCAAAGTGCGAGGTCAGAAGATGGAAATTGAAGACTGAATTACTTTGTATACTTTTCGAAGCAAGGGTATGGACTCGGAGAACCTCGTAGAAGTTGCAAACAACCATCAGACAAATGTTATGACATGTTTCAAACCCAAGGCATGCATACCTATGCTTGAGTGATAAAATACTTTCAAGGTATGGACGCGATAAAATACATTGGGGATCCATAATCATATTGACTCAAAAGGTATATCCACCAAAGATATAATGTGGATCTATACCTTCATGACATGAACTGATCATAACTATTATTGGATAAATTGGTAGGTGCGAACACTAACTAATCTCCCTAGATGCACTTAGATCTAGAACAAAACAGGACAGGACATGACTCTTTCTCTAAGTTGGAGTCATTGAATTTACTACCGAGAAGGAATGAGTGACATACCTTTATATCGCTTCCTTAGGTCTCTGTTGTTCCTACTTCACTCCGGTGCTCTTGTGAAATCAGGTCCAAGACAACACAAACCAACCAAAGTGAAGATAACAAAGTATATTCAATGTCAACCTATGCATATGATCAAGGAGTTATGCAATAAAATAAGAGTGATTTTATGGGAAAGGGACATGCCGCTGTATTATATTAAATGAAAGTAGAAGATACAACCAGATTGCCTTGATATCGCAAGCTTCCTTTCAGTGATCCTTGGTTCCAACACACACTTGCTCTACACTTGCATGAAGAAGATCCAGTACAACTTGATAGACAAATAGAGTCTTCAAGATTCAATCCAAATAGAGTTCTTCACACAATTCTTTCATCAATTCTCCATTCAATCTTGCTTAACCTCTTCCTTGAGAAAC